>VXAX01003646.1:1252993-1368163 GCA_013399835.1 Leptocoma aspasia
TTTTTTTACTTTGGGAATAAATGGGGGAAAGTAAGTACAGGAAATTTTAAAGAGTAAAGTCGGTATAAATGGTTGGGACTGAAGAATTATGAAGCACACTTAACAAACTTGGCCTCTTTTTTTATGGCTGGACCTTGGAACTTCATGGGCAAGGTAATTTACAGTATTTATGTTATCAGATTTTGATCAAGTTTTCTCTAAAGAACAATACTATTCATAGAAATTTTCAAGTGTAAAAGATGCACCCTTTTTTGTAGAATGGGTGGATGCTCAGGTTACCTTTCTTTTCCTGAAGGCACTAATAGGATGCTATAGAGTAGTTTTTTGTGTCCCCTACTTATCTCTGACACTATTCCTGATGTAAAATCTCTAACATTCCCAGGGGTTGAATAATCCTCAGGTACAGAACAAGTGAAAATGGAACTTCCTAAACTACCCGTCAAAATGAACAGAAAATATAAACAGCTCCTGCAGTACTCTTGACACAAAGGGAGGTCAAGGTGGTAAGGCCTTGTCATTCAGAGCTCCATCCTGAAGAGTGAGAAGGAAGTAGAGCACGGTTATTCACAAAATTAGTTATCACCTTTTTTGTCAGCAAAGCAGTTACTAATGCTAATATTCAATCCACCAACTGTGGTTATGCAAGTTAATGCCCCAGAGAAGGAGTCATAGTTGCTGTTTTAGGCTTTCTGCTGCAAGTATTATGTTAGTCCCAACTGATTCTGAAGATTTCAATGGCAGCTTGTGACGTGTAAAGACTTTTTATAGGAAAGAGAAGACCTTATCCACATAAGAACATGGCACTGAATTCACTAAATCAGCTCTCCTGGCTACAGCATAGCAGAAAATAGGACATCAGCCTTACTTCTTGTCACAGGATAATTGAACCCCATTTCCAGGCAGGCTCAGAGACGTATGAAGGAAAAATGATAATCAGTGTTTCATCTAGGATAGAAACATATTGGATTTTCTACCTTTCCAAGCTTTGTCTGTCTGAGTATGTGTATGATAAGATCTCTGACTCAATTTGTTTACCTTCCAGCACTGCTCCCATAACATCTGGTGCATTTAATACAGAGATCCCTTCATGCCAATGGGCTGTACGGGAGGATATAAATATTAACCAGACTAGTAAAATGTATTTTCCACTCCTGTTCATGGTAATGCAGTTGAATTAAAAAAGACAGCCTTAAGTGACATATCCTTACTAACTTACTGCTGTTCTACTTTGTATTCATAAGTCTTCTGCAATTGCACCTGCTCTGACGCAGTATTGTGTCAAGAAAGCAATATTAACCAACTGCTTCTTCTCTCTGCATATTAAGTAGAGTTAAAAGAGCAATACCATGGTAATGAGATAAGGAACTCCTATTCTGGGAACTGGCAATGTATTTATAAGGTGGTGGGCAGAAATAATTGTTTCTGAAAATACAGTACTTATCTATTAGAACTCCAGTGTTCTGTTTGTGCTACAAGATTTGGTAGATACAAAACTCTGGAGCTTCAGTGGATTCAAATAAAACATGTCAGTTTTAGGCCAGTGACAGCACAGACACATGGATTAGAATATGCATTATTGTTAAATCAATAATAAAAATCCCTTCCACTTTGTAGAGGATTATTGCAGGTATTAAGGAAACTCAAGGCTTGGTGGATTCTGTCATTAGGCCTATTTCTCTTTGTTAGCCATTTTAACTAGCTATGTGAGGGGCTTTCCTTAGCTTTATCATGGTTTCAGCTGTAAGATACATCACTTGGATTGAGTTGCCACAAAGTTGCCAAACCTGAGGACACGCTAGGCTGTCTGTTCTGCTTCAAGCACAGAGGTATCTTCAGCTGTGATTCCAAAGCCTGCAGGTTTTACGTGCTTCATATGCTGTCCTGTTATACCTGGCATGGAGGGCAAATGAACAGGAAGAGGACTGGAAAACCATGGTGGCCTTTTCTTTGTTTTGGTGTCTTCTGCCTTTTGGTCTTAACTCCCAAAACGTAATAGATCGTCAGAAAGGAAAAATAAATCTATTTTCTCTGATGGGCCTCTCATGTATTTAAAATTGTGTTGCCAAGGAAGACCCTTTCATTACTTGTTTGAATGTATCTTGTGTCAATAATCAATTTTTGGCATGTATAGGATACTCATTTAAATGACAGACTCATTCATAATGTACAGTTATTTATGGTTTGTTTTTTTTTTTTTTTCAATGAGATAATACAGACAAGACAAAAAACCTTTGGGGAAAGCAGCTCTTTCAAAGCCTGGAAGAATCTGAAATATCTTTCCTATTTATTTGAACCAGATTACTACATCCGAATTTCCAAAACACTGGCATTGTCTATTGTTTAAAAGAAACTTCTTATCCTTTGAACTTTCTGACCTCCAAAAGCCAGACAAATCTTGACCAGCAGAATCTCAGCTTCTCTTTTTTTTAATTTCCAGACACCACAAAGAATGCCTCTCACTGTTTCAACCTCTGTTTTTCTCTCTTATACTAGCAGACTTAACCTGTTTTAATAAGGCCATCAGAATGGCAAAAATTTATTTAAAATAGGTAATTTCTATTTCCTTATGCAGAATCAGTTTCTTGATGACTGCTTTTTAACGCTGATTTCAATTTTTAGGCAAATAATCTCTAAAAAGTAAATGAGTTTCAATTACAGACTTTTAAATAAAGCACTAAATATATTGGATAAACTCTCAGTACATGCTTCTGAATAATTTCCTCCTAGGCTTCTTTTGGTACTTGCAACCTTACTTAATTTTTGTTACAGAATATAAATATTTCTACTTCACCTGAAATGGAAAATAGCTAAACTTCTTCTGATGCTATAAAGTAAGTCACAATCAATCTCGTTAATTGTTTCATTCAAGCCCTTGAACTACCCAGATATTACTTCTATACTTTGTTGTGTTATTGTCTTGGTAGAATTAGAACTGTCAATGTCACTTTAAAATTATAAGATTTAAATATAATTCTAAGAGTATTTCTGAACAAAACCTTATTTTTTCTTTTTGGTGAGGACCAGTCAGGCACCTGGACTTTTTGAAAATAATATTTTATACTTATCTAGAAATATTAATCCAGAATTGTCTTGAAGGACCTTTTAGGGTAGATTGTTGCCTTATGCATATTTCTGTGCATAAATCAGGGAATAGGATTATAGCATTCACCATTCAATTTGGGAAGTAATTGGGAAACTTCAGTGATTTCCATAGTATTGCATATGATCAGATTTTGTGCTATAATGAAAAAAAATGCCCTTCCGTGGAGTTGTGAGAATTTTGATGAATTCAAGGAGATGAGAATTTTTTTCAGTATCATGATGTCCTTAACCTCATGCCCTAATAGCAGTTCAGCTCTGACCTGGTGATGAATCCACACCAAAGTCCTTGATCTCAGTATGCCAAGCTCTTGGAAGTTCTGAAGGAATTTGTTGCAGACCCACCTTAAATAGCAACTCAAGGGAAGGACCTTACCGTAGTGGCCTGGATTTGGCATCTAACCAATGACCCAAGCTAACCTCATTTAGCTTGTGAAATCTTGCAAGATCACAGCCCAAGATAAAGGATTAAGAAAACAGGAGAGGTAAGTTAAAAAAGGTAGCTTGTTCTCTTGGGGTCAGCCCCAGTATAAAAGGTTAACTCTACTGGTCTGTCTGTAGTATTGATAACCTTGATAGAAATGCTGATGGAATAAAACTACTGTGTGAAGAGATCTTTTGTGTTACCCTGCACCTGGGCTGTATCTAAGACTAATTCCAGCCTGACAGAAGTTATTCTGAAGATTTCATATGAACTGTACTGGCTGGCTGCCACCCACTGTGGTTATTAAGCTGAGCTGTGCTGAGCAGTTTCTTTATCTTGGGCTGCATGTGCTCAAGCTTTCCCTGAGCTATTGTCAGTTTGCCTCCATTAATATATCACAGCCTCAAGACCACTAATACAAACGCCATGGTATAAGTTTTTGTCTTGTTGAATACTTCATAATTCACCAGTGCTTGTGTCTAGCTAGTGAATTTCAAAGACAATACATCATGTTGTGCTTTCAAAGACTGAATTCTTCCTTTGGGGTTATAAGCAAATACTACTCTTATGTCACACAGACACTGAAATATCTCCCAGGTTCAGGCCTCATTCATCTCCCCTAATGTTATCTCTGTGCAGCCCTGTGCATAAAAAAAAGAAGTGGCATAGTTGCACTTGATGCCTACTGCTTGTGAAAGGGCATTCAGGCTTCAGATGGAAAGGTCTTCGTGCAGAAAATCAGCAGGCTCAGACAGGGGACAGGCATCTCGCCTCCAGGCAGAAAGGCTGCAGGGTTTCCTTCTGCCAGCACTGTTGGGATCAAGGTCTCCTGTCATCCAGTAACTGCTGCTAAATGCTGAGTGGTTAGAAGCCAGTGGGTGATTTCTAACGTTTTGAAAAAAAATTGTTTCTGTTGGCTATTTTAGTTTCTGAAGTTAATTCTCCTTTGGATTATCTTTTCAAAGGGTTATTTTCTGGACACTAGATCGAAATGACATTTGCTGACTCACATGACTACTCTAATTCACCTAACCATCACGTGATGCTACCTTGCCATGTTCAAAGGCAAAGAATTGCTGTCAGAAAAAGTTGTTAACTTCAAGAAACTGTAACCTCAAAGACAATTTCCTGCTGACAGGGATAACTTAGTAGTACCATGATCAGGAAAAGTGAGTCCCTCAGATGAAATAAAAACCACAGAAATGAAGCTTTTTTTCTTGCTGTCAGTACAGTGCCAACAGCACCAGCCTTTCCAGAGCATTGCTCTGCAAAAACATGAAAGGAGAAATCAAATGTCTGTCTTGAAATTCTGAAATAGTTTTTAAAAGTACTTGGGAGGAAGCTAAGACTGAGCAGCTCCAGCTGGAGCTTTGCTGCAGTTCAGATGACCTGACAAAAAGATACATGGTTGGATGAATGGGTACTAGTGAGCATTTCTGAAGGGCTTGGGAATTGTGTAGTCTCATTACTGGAGACACAGCTGATTTTTCACATTTTCGTGAGGCAAATTTATCTACTTCAAGATAACACATAGTCTGTGCTAATTAAGCAATATCAGGTCTCCAGATCTGCAGGCAATTGACTACAGCAATTCTGCTGATCTTGCTGTTTGGAGGGAAGATAATAATTTATCCATTAACTAGTACCTGGGAATGACATTGAAACTTTAGAAAACATTTTGATTTTTTTTAATCTTGTTTTTGTCCCTGCCACTAAGTAAAAATGCACTTTCCAACACTAATAAAAAAAGGCTGGTAGAGATACATCTGTGGCAGACATCCCAGAAATTAGCAAGAGAATAAAAGATTAAAGGTGTTTATTTGGTTGAGAGACATCCCAGATGATGGAGGAAAAAAGCTTGGGACCTAGTTTTGACAGATGCTAGGTGCATTTCAGCTTTCAGTGAGGGCCAAAGGAGTCAGAGAAGCTGAGCCCCAATGGTCTTGATATCTGGGAATTTTGGCATTGGCCCATGCTTAAAGGATTATTATAGGCTTTGCCATCCCATTCCACCACCTTTTCCCATCCCATTCTTAAGCTTCAATTTTCTAGCCTAGCTTATTCAGAAAGCCAGTCCTAGCAGCAAGAAGAAATGGAAATTTTGTTAGCTCTGAGCAGTGTCACCAGGAATTTTATTGAGGGGAGTGTGTTAACCCTTGAATGAACAAGCACTTGTCATCTGTTTTGCAGCCAAGGTCACCCATCCTGAGTGACTCCTCTGAGTCGTGGTGCCCTCTTTAAAAGTGTGGGTTGCTAGAAGGATAATAATAAATTGAACATAAAGAGAAAGAACAAATACTGCCTTGAGAATGAAATGACACCACCCTCTCTCATGTTCTGCAAATACCTTGCATAGTCTATGAACTACTCAAATAGGATATTAAAGCAGAAATGCCTAAGCAGTATGAAGAAATTTTAATGGCTTTCTGTGGAAATTTAGTTTCATATTTCTTCATTTTCTGTCTTACAAAATACCATTGCAGGAACAGAAAGGATGGTTTACATTTATAGAAGGTGCCAAAGGCAGAGAAGAAATATGGTGTTCAGTACAGTAGAGGAAAAGAAGAGAAAGCAAGAAAAATAGACTCTATTGCTCCAGCTATAAGACACTATGTATTTCAATTCAAGCCTCTGTCATCTCACGTGCTGAATTCTCCCTGATGGGCTGTTCTGTAATCTTCTCCTCCCTAACAGCCATTTTTCTTATCGATACATCATTTCAGAATGAAGGCAGCAGAGATTTTAGCTAAAGTTGTAGTTGCATGAAAACGTAAATCTGCCCTTGCAGATCCCAGTACTACATGACAAACACTGTGGTCCTGTGGCACAGAGCCCCTCTTCTGGTTCAAGTGCATTTAAAAATCATTGGCAGGTGAACCTGGAGGCTTTGTGACTGATTGGCCTTGCCTGTGCCACTCCTGTCTCCCACCAGACTGGCACCATCTGCTCCCTTCCAAATCCAGTGTGAAGGTCACATAAGGTGTATATTGTGTGAGCTGGAATATTTGGCAAAATTTGGCAATTATTAGGAATGCCATTTAGGCAGTCATGCTTAAACAAGACTAAACATGTGTAGTGCTTTGTTAGCACAAAGATCTGACACTGATTGGAACATAGAAAGGAGAAAAATCATGGGACTTGTATGCATTCACAGTGGCCTCTGCTTCTTGCACTGGCTTATCAAAGCTTTCTTAATCCCTGTGCAGGGCTGCTAGCCATGTAAGGTCTTTTGGTGAATGATTTTTCTTTTGCAGCACACACTTTCAATGTCACACATGAGACACATGAGCTCAACTGTCAGCTTCTTCTGTGATGTAATTGATTTAAAAGACAAGAAAACCATGCTCATTGGTAAGGCCTGATACATAGATATGTTTAAATGATATATAGTGAAACATAATTTTAACAGCTGAAGCACTTTCATCTGACATGAAAGATGTACAGGTTATTATTCAGGAACTTATTCATGTAGATAGACTTTAATTCCTTTTTTTTCCCATTTTTTGCTTGATATAAGCTATTAATAAATGCCACTACGTGTTGGGGACTTCTTGTAACAGTGCTGCAAATTTCTGTCCTTTGCATATTGTCCCTAATATGTGGGCATCCATTTTTAGTCCAATATTAATTTAATCAGTGTTATATTTGTCAATAACACGTGTTTAACAGTGCTAGTAGAGATGTATCAGTGTAATTGCAAGAAAGCAGAGTCATAAAGGAGCTGTAACTCATGGCTTCCAAATAAGAGTTATGACAGGAAACCAGAAGCAAGGCCTGAACATGTTGGTTTGTAGTTGGATGTGATATACTGCCTTATTCACACTTGTGAGGAGTAGTGCCTAAACTTGATAGCAGGTTATTAAAATTAATAACCCTCTATGAGTTGAGTTGGCTTTTGTCACTTGCCCATCAGTTCCTTGAAAAAACAAGGAATGAAGCTGACTCTCTGCTACATATTCTAATCTCTTGCATTCTAACATTTACCCAGTCTAAGGCCACACGTGGCAATTGTAAAGTCAGTTCATGAGATCACTGCCAGTTACCCAGGAAATCAAAGCACTTTTCAAAGCATGTGTGAAAAGTGCTCCTGGAAGTCATTTAACCTGTTAGTTGTGCTTTAATTTCCTGATTGTATGTAAGTCTGTGCCTGTTGCTTCACTGTGTGATGCAATCTATAGCATGAGAATTTTTCAGTGGCAGAAGCATGTTAAATCACTTTCTTTCAGATTTGTGAGATGTAAAAAAGCAGCCTGAGCTTCTCACTTTTGATTTTATAGAGGCCAAAGGCTTGTTTTATGGAGCCATGTGGTGGCAGCTTTTCCTTTGTTGAATAATTTATCTTCTGCAATCTGAATTGTATTTTCCAGTTACGTTTAGAGAAGAACATCATAGGAACCTGTTTCATAATTTGATGCTGCATTTTTTAGTTTAATCTGACTTTAATCTGACTACATAAATCTTTTATTTCATACCTTTTTGCTCTTCACTCCAAAAGTCATTATATGAAGATTATTTTATCTTTACTTGTACCTGTTTCTCTAATAAGCATTTAAAACATTAGTGAAGAAAAAAGGCAACCACTAGCACAAACAATCGAATAAACCTTTCAGCTTGAAAACTGTTAATTTTGCAATGATTTCAGCATAAAACTCATAACAGATAAATAAATATTTCAAGATAATTTTCGAGAAAGCTCAGATTCTGGATGGACTACAAAAAATTACAAATTAAGACTAAATGAAAGCTTATTTTAGTTTTGAACATATTTCACAGAGCTTCTAGAATTAATTTATTAATAATGGCTAATTAGTATGCAGTGTAATCCAGACTAGGTCATTGTTTTCCATTTTTATTACATTTTAATACTCTGCAAACCTTCCTTCTTGATGGTCTGTGTATTCTTGCACTTGACTAGTCAAGAAATTTGAATAAGCTACATGAAAGGGTGTGGTTTTTGTAGTTTGTTTCATAAATATTTTTAAATCTGCAAAGGTTACTTTTTTAGTCTGAAAACTAGGCACCACTTTTTAAACAGTGCTTTAGCTCTTCTTTTTAGCATTTTGTGCTGGGATTGCAATGTATTAATTGTTCCTTTTCCTGACCTCCTGCAACATAATGGGGAGAACATTATCTGTGACTATGTGTATGTGGTGTCAACAAGTGAATTAATATTTTCAAATTTTTCTTAGTTCCAGGTGAAGATAAGTGAACTTCAAATCTTATGTTATTGCTTGCAAAGCTCAGTAGGAAATTCACATTTTCCTAAGGAAAATGTAGTGGTTTCATAATAGTTTGTAGTAGGGAAAAAAAGAAAAGTATTTTGCACTGAATTTTGACCTCCAGACATGTCCAGGTACACTGAAATCTTGAATGACTCACCAAGCCAAAAGTGGGTGTGAGTTTGCCAAGCAGATGAGGGTGGTGAGATGCAGACACAGGTTGCCCAGAGAAGTTCTGGATGCTCCATCCCTGGAACTGTTCAAGGCCAGGCTGGATGGGGCTTTGAGAAACCTTGTCTAGTGAAAGGTGTCCCTTCCCACAGCAGGGGGCTGTAACTGGATGATCTTTACAGTCTCTTCCAGCTTCTATGAATGTTACTTTAAAGATTATTCTAACTGGTTTCCTCTAACACTCAAGTGTCATTAAATAAACTCCAACCAAGAATAAATGCAATTTTATTCTATTCAATTTTCTTTGCATTTTGGAAGTAAAATACAGAAAATAAGTTAGGGAACTGAGATGACCTGTAGAAAATCATAGCATGGTGTGGTGAGTAGGAGGTATCCAGCAGAGCTTCACTGACATGCTGGTTTTTAGGAACAAGAAATACTGTTTTTAAAATCAAGGATGCTAAATAGGATTTGGTGAAGAGAGTAGTCATATTATGCCCCCATCTAAGAGCATAATGTAGACTGTCACTGCTCCAAGTTATGTGCAACAGGATCCCAGTTCAGGACTAGATGCAGGAAGTTCTTTATCTCCAGCAATTGCTGGTTGCCTACAGTTTGCTGTGTTCTTCTGTCCTCCATCTGTAATCTTGTATGTGGAAGATAGTGGAGGAAGTGCTGGTGAAGACTAAAGCAGCAAGTTCCATTAGATGTACATGATCTATGTCCAACTTTCCTGCATCCAGGTAACACCCTGAATTTGAAAAAAATTAATTATATTTTGACACAGAGAAATATGCAAAGATATTAAACGAAGAAAGCAGTTTTCCTTTAATATACTCTTTTAATCTGCATATTTGTTCTTTAATTTGTTTCATCAATTTGTATTCAGATATGGAGAAATTCAAGATTATCTGCATTGAAAATTGTATCCTGATCTCTGCTGTAAACATTTACAGTGCAGTAATCCAATTATTTATCCAAAAAATAAAGTAACTGATGATAAACTAAATTTCTGTTATGACAATGCAATGGAATTTTCCATTCAAAAATGCTGAATGATTAAAAAGGCACCCAAAACTGGGTATGGTAGTGAGCTGTTAAAATATTATCCTGAAATCTCCTTTTACTTTTCATCCCAGTAATTTACAGAATCATTAATTGCAAGCTGCATAAAGTACTTCTAGTCATAAGTTTTAAGAAGGAATTATGACTGTTCAGCACACAAGATGTCAATGCTTTTAAAATTAATATTTTTTTCCCATAACTTTTGTATGTGGTAAAAGTCAGAATAAGGTTTCTGGGTCCTGTCAGAAGAGAAGGTGCAGATTTTTGGAGGGAATGTGGTTCTTTGGCTACATCATGCTCATGCAGAGTAAGTTGTAGTCTCTAAAACTATGAGCATGGATGGAATTTTATGAACCCATAAAACCTGAAACCTGAGGCTCAGCTTCAGACTGCTTGATGTGCTTCAGACATTCCTGCTTAATTATTTTGGAAGAACACATCAATGTTTCTGTTCCTTACCAACCAAAATGCCTCAAACCTTTGAACAAATTATTCCCCTATGCATTGAAGATCTGCCAATACTGCTTTTCCTGTCCTGCAGAAAGCACATTTTAGGAGACAAATGTGACATTGTTATGAACAGATTGGAAGGTAGCCTGCTGTCTTTATACAACCTGTTCTCAGTCTGCAGAATCACTGGCACATTTGTAGGCTGGCAGTGCACTGGCATTCACTTTGAACCATTTATTAGGATCAGAATTGAACCTCTCTGTTCATCTCCCAGAAAAACACTTTGATATAGAAGGCAAAATGGTGATGATTCTGTTTCTACTTTTAGCTCTTTAGCTCCTTAGTCAGCCCATTTCCATTGGCACAATAGTTACTGTGCAGAACTTTCTTGTGCCGATAAGCCTTGTGCAGATAAATCCCCTGCCTTTGGATGTGTGCATTTTCACTGCTGCCCATTAAAGTGGCAGGTATTCTGCTATCTGATGTCACCTCAGACAAATATTCTGTGCCATCACTATGCTGCCTGTCTTATGCCAGAGACAGATGCTTCTCTGCTTATAATAAATTGTGAGTCAGGGGAGAAAAAATGAAGTGGTTAGGCACAGGTTGGCTGGTGTGCAGTTAAGTTAATCAACAGATTACCCTTTAAATAGCTATAAATGTTGCTCCTGACTCAAGCAGGGATCACCTCTTCATTCAAAGGTAAACCAGGTATCAAATACCTTTTTCTTGCTGCTGCTACCAGCATACAACACAAGTCATGTTGTTCAGTCTGACTGCTGCAAAATTCTCAGGACTGTGAAATCCAAAGCATCAATTCAAGAGCCACATGCATTTTTTAATCTCTGTGCAATATCAATTTTAATAGTTTGAATAGTTAAATTTAAAGTAAGCTTTAGCAAGGTTTCTTACCATACATTATAGTATGAACATTTTAGTTTTATATTGACTTTAAATCATGAGAATCCTACCAATGCGGAAAAAAAAAATTAGGATGAACCAGCTTTTACTTTATTGAAGTTTAAAATTTGTCTTGGCAGAGAATTAAGCCTGGATGAATTCACTTGTATAGGAAACTTTCTATAATCTCTATTTTAGGCATCAAGCCTAGGTGTTCTGAATCACTTTCTCTGGAGACTGCATACCTCTTTGCCCTGATGCAGGAAAGTTAGATTTCCACTATGCCTGAGGTGTCTGTCCTCTTTTGGATATTTGGTTCAGTGAAGGCCACACAATACTAAAAATTTGGCTTCTGTTGGAAAATTTAATAAGCTTTCAATACAGGAGAGTTGTTAACAACATATTACTGATAATATTTATATCAAGTCATAAGTGGACTTGCAAAACTTTGTCAGAGTGTAACTATATTTTTGATATTTCGTAGTTACAAGAGAAATGGCCGATGCTGATGTTTTACTCTTTTATTTTATATAATCGGTAAAAATAGATTTAAGAATATTTAGATAGGGAAATCACTCTGGATTTAATAATTAACATATCAGTGGAATGGTATTTTTTTGGTCCCTGTTGAATCTAGTTCACAGATATAGGGGTGGCAAAAAATAATAATATGATTATTGCTGTTAACATAGCTCATTAACATGTTATAGTAGTCATTAACTTTGCAAGGAAATATTGATTCCTATGGAAACAAAAGTTTCAAGTTAAAAATAAATAAATGAAGAAATATTTCCAGGAACAATCTGTGCACTGCATATGCATTTAATTCTTATAATCATTGTACTTTCATGCTGTTCACAAGACTGCTTGCTCATAGTACAAGTCCTAATGGCATAAAGAAAATGCATTATGTTCCATTCTTACTTAATATTTGTTGCTTTTATAATTGTAATGCCATTATACAAGGAAAAAATTTGCCTCTGATCAGAATCTTCTTGCAGTAAGATGGGGAAGTGAGTATTGTTTTTCTGTGGCACACATGTAAGTCCTGGGCATAATTCTTCCAGTTTTGAGGCCTGAAGAATAGGCCTATATTTAGGTGTAAACAAGATTACATAATTTTGTTCTGTAACTACACTGAGTCAGTATACAAATCAAGTATGTCGTGGCTATGCTTTCTTTTCAGTATTCAGGTGAATGTGCCCTGTTGATTGTCAACAATGTGGGCATTTTCAGACTCCTCTCAGGGCTTTAATCAATTGTGAATACAAAAGAAGTTTCTGCAAACTTGGAGTCTGGCTGTTACTCTCCTTCAACAGCAAGACGTGTCTGACTTCTCTCTTCTGGTTCTATTAATATTCATCAGTGATGATGACTTCCTAAGATCTGAAATGTTGTGGAAGTTTTTCTCTGAGCTATTTGAACTCTCATTTTCTTACCATATGGTTATGATTTGAGGTCATTTAAGCCAGTAAAATTTACTTTTTAATTTCTACATAATTTTTATTTTCTGGAAATCCTTAAGTCAATGATCTTTATGTGTGTTTGCAGATTTTCCAGGTGAAGTAAGCTGCTACTCAGGTGCCTTTCTAGGTGTCTGATAACTTCAGATATTATTTCTCCTCATTACCTTTAATACATGCTTTTATAAATTATAGATTACTAGAAATTCCTCTGAAAGCTTAAATTTTGCTTGTATGTGGAGGTAAAACTAAGCTCATGGTTGGTCCAAAATATGGTCTAAAATGTAGCAATAATTTACCCAAGATAATATGGCCTACCTGGGATGGTCCAAAAAGTTAGATTTGCTCACACCATCCTGAATGTTTTTTGTGATTTATGACATGATCTTTGTTGTTCTGTCAATGACTTGTCGTCCTCAGTATTTACAATTCCATTAATCTTTGTTTCAGTTTGATTCCTTTCCAACAAGTGATTTATAAAAAATATTAAATAGCTAGGCACCAACAACTCTGCTGTGCGGCAATGCCCTTGGAAATACAGCCACAGCCTGGTGCTTTCCAGTGAGATCAACAAGACCTATCCTTGACCAGTTTTAATTCTTTTAATGTATGCAATGCTGATTTTGTGTCCTTGTTTATTAATTAGGATATTGTGCAGTGTGCAGTTAGTTGTGCCTTAGAGGAATCTAATTGTATTGTATAACACTATTAACCTTTATCAATCAAACATGTAATCTCATAAAAATATTGAACTATATTGAGATCTATTATCTATAAGAGCATTTAGATTAGTACTTCAATGTATTGCTGTCCTTTAATTGAGTCCCCTATCAGCTATTCCATTATTTTCACTGGGATCAACACAGGATAACAGAGTCTGTAATTACTTCAGGAATTGCCCCACTTACCCTTTCTGTGTCTTGGCAGAAGATTATTTTCTTAGCTTGCTCCTCTGAAAATTACCATTAAGAACTGGAGATGAGTCTTTGGTCTCATTGGAAATCCACAACAGTTCTGTCTTCTCCTATACCAGGTCCCCTCTAGCTATTAGTTGAGAGTTATCTGAATGTGCTGAGTTAGAACTGCTTTTGAATTAAATGAATTTAAAATAGCTTCTATTGTAATATCTTGTCTCAGTACTAACAGAATGGGTTCATTAGAACCACATAATTTACTTTCTACAATCAAAGTACATAGTATAAATATTTATGGAAAATCTCTGTGTCTGTGTTATTAACACTTGCCCCTTGCTTATTGAACAATATCCCAATACAATTAAGATACTGATCATTATTAGTGTAATAAAAAGTCTCTTCCTTTGGTATTAATTGTAGTGGTCAGAGACTTTTCTTGTGACTTTCAACTTTCCTCATTAGTGGTTTGCTTTCCAGTGGCTAATTTATATTCATTGCTATTATCATTCCATTTTCTAAATGACATTTTCCAAGAGATTTGTTTGTTTTCCTGTGCATCATCTGGGTTATTAATTAATTTCTCCTCTTGTCTTGATCATTGCTTTGGAAATTTTGTGGCCTCTAGGGAAATGTTCCAAATCACAATTTCCTTTTTTTTTCATAAGTATTATTTATTTTAAATTATTTTTCACAGAAGATCCACCTTACATTTGTTCAATTTCTTTCTTAAAAGCAGTCTTTTGAAAGTCCCAAACACACACCCTTGATATGAACTTCACTGCTTTTGCATGTAAGAAGTTTAATGGTGTAATGTACTCAAGAAACTGCTTTATACTCCTGGAACAAATTTCTTTTTCTGTCTAGATGATGTAAACTTCACATTTTTTTCTTTTTTTTTATTTGGAGGCAATGTTTTTTGACCCAGGAAAGTGGCATTTGTAGTTTGTGTATTCTGTAGTGGCTGTGATGGTGTATGACACTTCCCTTCTGATGTGTCCCTGCGTGGCAATGTAACAGCGTTTGCAGTCAAGATAGATAGGGAAGGAGCTGAAAACAGTATTCCTAGATGAGCATTTTGAGTATCACCCAGTCATTGGTGATTCTGTGTGAACTGATGTCTCCAAAAGTACCAGCTGAACTTTTTGAACAGAGGGTGAGTGGGACTTGAAAGGGACCTGAAGATGTTAGGAATCTGTCTCACCCTCTTTTAGTGCATACAGATTTTGTTTTAGCTCTTCCCCGTCTCTTAAGGATATTGTGTAAGAGAACTGTGTTTCACTCTAGATTTTGGACACTGTGACCAGAATATGTATATTCTTCTATAGAATATTCTTAGAATAACAAGAATACTCTGGAGATTTTGTTCCCCTCTTCTATGAATTTCAGTACAATCCCACGTAGTTCAGACATTTCAACAGCAGTGCTTGCCACCGTAACTACTTCTTATGGGAAATGTTCTTTTAAGCTAAACCCTCATATTAGATTAGTGACTTTTTATTGCACTAGATATGAAAATATTCAACGAATAACCAGTCACTGCAAGAGGCTTTTCAGCAGAAATGCTCCAAAGCAGTGCACTGAAAAGGAGAATGATGTGGTTGGATTAGCAATGGCCATACCAAAAGAAGTATTGACCCACTTCCACTAAAAATCCATCAGTTACTACAGGAAGATGAATCTAACAATATCAGTAATATTTCCAGCTGAAAACTTTTAGTGTCAAGCCATGCAGCCTATGTGTTATTGTTTGAGAAATTGTAGCTTTGCATTTCTGTTTGCCAGCTACTGGCTGCTGTACTACAAAAGTACAATTATTCATTTCAGTGGAAGTGACTTCTGATAACACCTTACCCCTGAATTCCCTCTCTTCCTCATTGTGTTCTGGCTGAAGCATCTCTTTATCCCCGATTTATTACAGGAAAGAAAAATGTTTTTTGTCTCTTTATGATTTTACATTTTATAGTGGCTATATATATTTTTTTTTAATTTCTTTTTTTACTTTGTTCTACAGTCTGCATGTCTTTGTTCAAATCTAGATTGGGTAAAACCAGTTTAGGTTTTGCTGATTTTGTTAATTTTTCCTTAGATATTGCACAGTTTCAGACCAGAGACAGGTTCCACCTTCTGACAGTCACCGTCCCTTCTCAAATCATGTTGGCGACAAGCCTGAGGATCCTTGTGAATGACTGCCCATTTCAGAATCACTTATAAATTAAAGGCTGTATAGACACTCTGATTTAATAAGTATATTAAAGAAAGTGCTTTCCAGAATGTTACTTTGGTGCTTAATAAACACTGGTTTTACATTAAAAAAAAAATATATAGGCAGCTCAAATATTGAAAAGTAAAAAAGCAAAAGATTAAATGGAACAAAAAACGGATTCTAGAGTCACACATTTTAATCCCTTCTGTTTTGCAGTGATGATGTATTTTCTGTACTCAGCCTATGTGACTCTCCACATTTATCCCCATAGATTTTAAAAGAATATATAGGAAAGAGTAGTGTCATACAAATTTGGTTCTTTTCTGCAGGAGAAATATTGAAAGAACAGGTTCTTACTTTGCAGGGCCTCGTAAAAGTGTAAAAGAAGTATCTACTAACAATGATTTTGAAGAGCAGATATGTATATGATTCAAAAATATTGATTCCAGCAATACTGTAGTACGAATCCAGATCATAAATCTTACCTGATTTCCCTTGATTTAAACTATTGGCCTTACTTTCTGATTTTTAAATCTTACTGTGGGAAGTTTTCTTTCTTGTCAGTGGGAAGCTTGGCAACACAGACTGGAATGTTTGCAGTCTAGTTACATGATGTGTCAGCCTGGCTGACGTATCAACTCCAGACACAGTTGGATCAAACTGTAGATTTATTTGGCAAGTCTAAGACAGAATTTCTACTCACCTACTGCCCCATCCCTTCTATTTAAGATTTTCTGTCAAATATCATTTATGCTTTGAAAACCTTTGTGGGAACAGATTAATTCTGTCCAGTAAGAAAGGCTAATAAGAAAGTTTTCACATGCATTGACCAAGGCCCATAATGTCAATGCAATACTGGTGCATTGTCCACACAAAAGTGGTCGGATTTATTTTCCTTTGAAGGATGATTAATGTATAATTTGGCAGTCTCAGGCTCTGACCTATAAATACACATTTTTAAAGTATTATTCTTTGCAAAGATCTTGGGTTTTATTCCTTTTTGAAAATGCGTTTTTCCAAGTGAACGAAAATCTGAATTTCTATTCAATTTCATTGTGTTTGGAAAAAAAATTAACTGCTTATTTAAGATAATTTACTTATGCTTACACTAATCAAATGCATCACAAAGATCTTAATCCCCAGAAGAATCATTGATTTTTTCAGGGAAAAAGTAAAAGGAAAAAAAGGAAAAAGCAAATGCAGAGAAAAATATCAGGAGGAACTGGGAGGGGGGAGCAGGTGGGAAGAAAAGGAAAAGCAACCAATTTGTCACACCTGTGAGAGCCTACATCTGGAACTGGTAGAGAATAAATTGTTTTAAAAGCTTGTGATATCACATAAAAGCAGCAAACTTGTTCTAAGGGAATGATGGAAGCTTTTAACTGGAAAAAAGAGAGAAGGAGTAAGAAAAGAGACCTTATTCCTGACTTTCAGTTTTCCAGTAGACTGATGTGACTACTGCAGATGCCTCAAATACAAATTATTCATTCATACATACATATATATATAATGCATGTGCTCTTTGTCATTTTTTTTGGTTAATGAAGGATTTTTCTATGCTTATTGAAAGCAAAATAGAGAAAATATTACCAAGCCAATTATGTTATTTGTAGGATTTACACGTCCAGCATGCCAAATGAATCTCTTCTGGAGACAACACTTTTACTTCTTGATTAAATCCAGAATACCAAAGCTAAAACCCAGTGTTCCAGGGCCTGTGTAAAAATTCCCATTATCTCGGGAAGAGCAATTATTCTCTCATGTAAGTTACAGTACTGTCGGAATGGCAAAAAGGCTAAACTAATATCAAAATGGTGTTCTAAACTAATTCAGCTGAGAAGAGACATTAGCAAATAATTACCATAAACAATGTTCAATTATTATATTTAAATAGTACTTTTATTACAGTCTCAAGCAAATACATTTGTTTATCCCAGTAACACATCTCTGTGCTAGGAGTTTTAATATTATGCTTCACAAATTTGGAACCATTAAAAGGCAAACAAACTACTGGAGATTGCATGCTTCTAACTAAAAATATGAATATTCATGACTGCAAGTGTGATATTTCACCCTGAATTCTGTTGACAGTGGGTGATGGCATAGAAGAAGGAGTTGATGCTCTTTCTGAATTTTATGGCCTTAATTCGAGGTCCAGATAGCATGTTTGGTACTTTAGTTTAGCGTCCATAGTCTAGCAAAACAAATTTTGGCTTCTCTGTTTTGGTAACAGCATTTTTTCTCTTTTTAATCAAACTTGTTTTAAGGGACAGGTATAGCTCAAGGGGAGAAAATCCACATTTAAAACTGAATTCCAGTAGCAGCATCTTGCTTTGTCTGGACTGCTAAAGAGGATCAGTAGAGCACATGCTTTAAGGAGAATGAGGTGAAGTGCATGTCTAATGTATGTCATCCTGAAGCCTGACCAGGGAAGAGAGATTATTCCTCTGAATCCAGACTGCATCCTTTGATTTGTGACAGAAATATAATTTAAAATTATTAATTAAAATCTGTAATCGTTTTTCCTTCTATTGTCTAAAAATAAAATAACATAGTACAAAATTTCTAATTTCCTGATGTTTCAGGGAAGATTTTTTTTTCAATAGTTAAGATTCTGGCTCTGATCATGCAGCTGAAGGGCTTTACATTAAGTCCTAAAAAACACTCTATCTAACTTTTCTCCAGTAAAGGCCTACATAAATTTAGCTGCTCTCCGCCCAAAATCTCAGCTGTCTGGAGACAGATCCTATTCTTTAGATGTGTTTGATGTAAAGGAAAATCTTCTTTACAGGAGTCTTTCCATAGAAAAACATTTCTGCTGACTGATGATCAGTTGACGTTAGGGAAGAGAGGATGTAGCTGAACAAAGGACTTTGATGAGTCAATTTAAGAGAACCTCCTTATCTGTTCTATTTTGTATTTGTATCCATTATACTTTTAATGTAGCAAACTCTCATTTCTTTAATTAAATTTATAATCCTACATACAAGATTTCACATTAGTGAATAGAAATGCTTAAGTGAGTGTACTTCTGCAGTGGGGAAGAATGAGACAACGATGCATTATATGACTACCTAGAAAAACCTTATACAATTCTCCTGAAAATAAAACAGATACTTCCTGTGTCTGATTTAGCTGTTATGCCTAGCAAGATGCTGGCATTAAGGAAAGTAGTGTAGGGAAATAAGGTTTTGACTTAATCAGTATTACAATGCCTCAGGTTATCGGATATTCTTGACCCTTCATTCCTAGACTGACCTCTCAAGCTGTTTGAAAGGCAGATTTTCCATGCCATAGACTCAAAGCAACACTTCTAGAGAACACACTCTAGAAGAGTAGTGTTCTCTAGAATAAGATATCTAATAGATATATCTAGATAAGATAGAAGACTAGATAGATAGTCTTCTATCTAGATAAGGGGAGAGAGAGATGGGTTCATCTGTTTTTTTACTTCAATTTGGTTGTACATACATCAAACGTTGTATCTATAATATCTACTGCCATTTGAACTATCCTCCTTATTTTTCAAAGTTACAGTTATTTCTTTTTTAAGAAAAAATGTTATCCAACAGGTTTGTGTGAGTGATAAGACTTGGCTCAGTCTCCCTTTATTATTTATAGATAAATAAAAAAGTGACATAACCAGCCATAGCATTTTTTAAAAAAAGCTTTATCAATAAATTATAGTCTTGCTATGAAAAGAATGCTGTGTAAATGCATTTTCTGCTAGTTATACATTAAAATCTTACAAGGGCATGAGGAACTGAAAATTTCTTTCTAATGGATCATCCATCTTAGAAAGTATTTGAATTCATGGATTAAATGTCAGCTTTGAAAGCTTTTGGTGATTTATTTTGGAGCTTATAAGAAATAACATCTCTACTGCAAAATAAAATTATTGCATGTTCATATTCTACATTAGTTATTTCTGGAAAAATATTTTTAGAAAAATAACCTGGGTATGCTTCCTCCTCCCACCTTTGAAAGTTTCTAGCATTCCATGTTGCATTGGTAGAGGAGTTGCCAAGACAAAAGTGTAAAAGGGCTAGGCAGAATGCTTTATGGGCATAGTGTGCACCATGCACTGAAATGATGACACTGGCTAAATGTGCTGATATGGTTTCTCAGTTGCCAGTACACAGAACTTGGACAAAGTTTAGCATAGAACTCCAAAAAGGATTGAAGTATTGTAACAAACCCTTACAGTTCTTGCAATAGAAGTGAAAGGAAATATCAAAAGTATTTATCAATTTGACACAATCATTTAAAAATGGGGTAGAGAGAAGGCTCTGTGTCCCTTCCCCCGCCCCAGGCAAAGTGAGAAGAATTGATGGAGAGATGATTGACAGTCAGTTAAAGCAATAGAAAGATCCTTTGGCCTTTTCATGGATTTAAATCAGATTTGGAAACACATTAAATAGAATTAACTTCAGACATTTAATTGCAATGCCTGAGCTATGAGCTGAGTTACTTTAAGCGCCTCTGTAATTGAAGAAGATTGATAGATATGTCCAAAGGCAATTCAGCCTCCTTAGTATCTGGACTGTCCCTCTGGTACTAACCCATTTTCTCATCTGTGATAGTTTCCAGACTGAAATTTTTCAAGTAAGTGGCTAAAATGAGACAGATTGGATCCAGGTTTAAGAAGCCAAAATAATTTTGTACTTATGAAGAGAAGCAGGGACAAAATTATTTATGGAGCTAGCTTTACAGGCACTGTACATAGTGGAGCTCTGTTTGCCTTAGTTTACTTGTATTTTGGTAGCATTTGTTGCTGAAGTGTCCAAGGAATTGTCTCTCAACTGATTTCTTCATAAAAAAGCAGAGGAGACTGATCTGTTCTTAAAGTGCCTGCAAAAGTATTCTGGCAGAGGAGCTTATAGGTAAAGATGCAGTCTCTCTATTTTAATAATCCAGAAAAGATGGATTATTTATAAGGCAATATGCAGTGATCCCTTATCTTTTTGAATATGAAAGTGCTGGATCTTACGTGTTCTTTAAATGTACCTCTGAGAAAGTGCTAAGGAGACTCTAAGACTAAGATTTAATAAGTACAGAGTAAAGAGACTTAAATTTATGTTGTTGGAAAATATAGATGAAAAATTTGAAATCTTTGTTACAAAGAGAAGATAGAACTTCAAGATCTTCATGCAACTCTGAGAAAATGAAGGACTAAATTTTAATGAGTTAAGGCCTGTGAACAGTTTCAGAAAAGGACTGCCAAACAAGCAAGGAAGTCTTTGTTTTAAGTGAATAAAGAGCTAAGTGAAAAAATAGCTAAAGAGGTAACCAGAACTGCAGATTTTCTATTATGAGCTAAGAGAAAGCCTTGACGTTCTACTAATCTTTGCCTGAAGATTCAGTAAAAGCCTCTTTCAGGAGTACAGTACTGAAAATAGGAAAAACAACAACAGACTGTTGGTAGCATGAACAGCGTAGGGAAAAAAACCCTAAATATGTCTAATGTCATTATGCATGTTTCAGAAACAAGTTTCTTTTGAACACTGTGATCAAGTCTGGTTATTTCTCCTAGAAAGTGTTATGGAAAGAGAATTGATCTAAATATAGGAAATAAAAGTGATTGAGACATAGGGCAATAAGTTTGTATAAAAATAGACTATGAATCTTGGGATTATAATGAAGCAAGAGAATGAAAATGAAAGGACATGAAACTGGAAAATTAAGAAGGTAATTTGTGTGTTCCATTTACAGGAATTCCATTATACAAGGGAATCCCATTATACAAGATCAAAAGGAATTCAGATGTGTTGAAAGTAATGCATATAAATATGAGAGGTTGTTTCTAGTTGCCGTGCTTTCAGATGCTGCCCACTTCATCACATGCTTTCACACTGGTGCTATTCCCTACTGGCAGATGTCCTATTCAGACCCTGTAGGACAGGTTTGTTCAATAGTAGAGAACAAAATCTTGGTTCCATTTATAACATGAGTGTTAGCTGATGTCTACAGCTTAGATTGTGTCACATGAGTTAATGCTTTCCAACCATTTTTCCGTGGTACAGAGGACTCCCCCACAACTTTTACCTTTCTTCATAGTCTCTGGGGAAGGGTAAACCCTGCTGACATTCCTGAGGTGCCAGACTTTTACCTGGGGATGCCATTCCTTTGCTGTAGGAGGAAATCCTCTAGTAGATACTAATTTCCAGAGTAGCCACACAACTAAATTCATTATTACTATATCAAATGGGAGAAAAAAATAAAGTTAAAAACCCAGTGAAAATAGAGATATGCTAGCCAGAATACCTGGCTCCAATTTTTTTAAACCTTGGAACTTAACCTCCATTTGATATATTGAACAGAACAGTCTTGTTAAGCAGAATGGAAACAGGCTGAAAGTATGTGGCAGATACATGGCCCAAAATATCAGTGCTGGTTTGTTGCCTTTAAAGTAGTCAAAAGCGTATTCTGGGAAAGGGCATATGGTCTGACAAAGAAGTTTGACATTGGAAATGCGGGAAACATAAGTAAATGTTTACAGAGTTTACATGGTAAAACAGAACATCATTTAAAAGCACTTACATTCTCTTAAAATGCACTATAGGATGTTAAAAAGGCTGTTATTCCTGCAACTTGAGGCCATGGGCTACTGCTCTTGAGCAGATACATCATTATGGCTGAGTAGGGCATGGCTTTCTTAGGCACACAGATGAGCAAAACCTCTTGAGTTTGTGACCAGTAGAGGAAAAAGGTTTCATACATGGTCAGAATAACTGTTTATACATGCTGGCTTGTTGTCTTGATGGATAGTTATTGTACCAAACATAGCACTGCTATAGAGGATAAATACCTGGAATCAAAACATTATTCATGGCCAGTTTAAAAACAACAATTAAACACGCTTAAAACAATAATTTTATAACTTTGTGTTTACATAACTA
This sequence comes from Leptocoma aspasia, assembly GCA_013399835.1. Lineage (NCBI taxonomy): Eukaryota > Metazoa > Chordata > Aves > Passeriformes > Nectariniidae > Leptocoma > Leptocoma aspasia. The sequence goes on from VXAX01003646.1 coordinate 1,275,801, forward strand.
CCTTGAAAGACACAGACCTTTTTCCTTTGGGGAAAATGAAATTTGAAAAATTGATTCAAGCTATTCTGAAGATATATTTAACCCAGAGATAAATATTCTGAACTGTTGCTGGAATAGCCTATGTGAGTAAAAATGCACTAAAGATTCATTGCCTTTGCTTTGGCCAGGATGGATGAGGGAGAAAGAAATAATTTGGTTCTGTGTGAAAAAGAGAGACAGGAATTTTATTGAGTCGCTTTTTAAAAAGCTTTTATGGCTAAAAGACATAATTTCAAGTACAAAAGAAATCTCACAATTTAAGTGAGATAAGTATTAGTTATAGCTATTTTAGGATGAGCTAATGCAGTCCTGAGATTTTGGAATGAGACAGGACCGCTGTTTGCGTGTTGCTTTTTAAAAAGGCAGGAACATGAAAGGAAGCTTCAGTGTCTGTCTCACTGGGGAATGCTTAGGACCATGCTGTGTTTGAACACTTTGTCTTCCCCATTTTTGTCTGAAAGCCAAGTGAATGTTTTAGTCTGAATCAGATGACTGCAGGAGGTACAGAAATGCATGGCTGCTGCTGAGTGATGTTCTTCCTGAGATGAGGTGGAAGGTCAGTTGTACATGTTTTTCTCTGCCAGTCTGCACCTACCAGAGACTACTAAATCAACAAGACACCCACCTCCCATGTAAGCCTACTAGTTCAAACAGTTTTATCCAAACTGACCTCTCAGTAGTTCATGTGGGATGTAGATGCTGGAAGTCCTCTCAAATAAAATTCTGAGGGGAAAATAAAGATTTGTGTCCTGATTCTTTACTCCATTACTTTTTTCATTAGTTTGATTTTTAACTTTCTTGTGTTTGTTCTTGCACTCTCAGAACAAGAATTATATTGAAGTAAAAAATCAGGATTGGAATATGGCATGGGAAGTAACTGAACTGAACAGGAGTGGATGATCTAATTAAAACCCAGACTTTCATGCATAGTCTGTCTCTTCTGTCATCTGATCAGGGTGCCTGACATTTAAAGTGAAGTATGGAACAAAACTACTTCACCTACCAAATATATGAAGTATCATGTTTCGCCTTTTAAATGTTAACACTGGCACTTTAGACAGCTATTACCCTGTTCCATCTCTGTGTAGAATGTGCACTTATGCCACATTTAAAGCTAAGGATCTCTGGAGGAACAAATACTTTACTGTGGGATTATATGTGATTCTTTGTATAGACTATTATCCTTGGAAAGATGGCTAGGAAAGGGTGGGATGAACGGCTTGATACCCTGTTTCCACAAACTGCATTAATTATCTTAACCAGTTTGGTTCATTGCAGTCCCTCATTTGTGCTTATATTGACTTTTAAGATAATTAAATATATTATTTTACAAATTCCAGAAGACTTTAAGACAGAATAAAGAATGGATTATTGACTAAACTACAGTCAATAGGCTATTATAATTTCCCTTAATACAGGGATACTGAAAGGTTCTATTTAATTTCAAAGATTACAGTTACTGAGCAGTAACTGCAAAAATAGAGAAAAAGCCACTCAGAGTGTTGGATAATAAGGAAATGACATGAAAAATTATGGTTGTGAAAGTAGTTTTCAAATTCAGTTTAAGTTGAAAGGTAGCTGTCTTTCTCATTCAAAAGTAACACTGATTCTGCTGCCATTTATTTGGGATGGGTGAACTCCTCTTGCCTAATTTTGGATGCTCTCAAACTCTCTGAATTCAGTTGTTTACTTTGAGGCCAGTCAGGCCATCACTGTATTAATGTTGCAGTTAACATCCCCTGTGACAAAGAGTAAGAGGTGAGGACACTATGTCTGACATGGACACCACTAATGTTATTAAAATGGAACTCCGAGGAGCTGCTCTTCTCCAAAATGTCTTTCCAAATAACCCCACTCAGTCGTCATTTGACTTATAATGTGGACTTTTCAGTACATTTGGACAGGTTCTGATATTCTTGGCAGAAAAAAGGAAAAACTATTGTGGCCCACTGGAGTGATGCAAAAAAATTTATGTTAGTGTAGCTATTGTAGAATAGATAAAATCTGATCTCATCTTGGAAAGACTCCTTTTGGACAAACTGAGTAGTCATGGAGAAATGATACATGAAATAGAGGAAATTATTAAAGAGCTTTCACATACAGAGGAACTTGTTAAAAGAAGGTGATTATTGATTTTGTGATTAGTGGGGAGCATTCAGACTAAATGACTCCTGTGAGTGTAGTCAGATAGATTAATGTTTTTATGCCATCAGTTGTACCTGCCATTAAATGAGTTTGCAATTAATAGAAGGCCACTTTTTGAGACCAGTGCTGGAGAGGATTGTGTGGGAACATAAAATACAGGACCATTATTGTCATTTGATAAAGTAAAAATAAAGTATTTGCAAAGTATGTAGTTGGGGTTTGTGGGAATATTTCTGTGCTTTATAGAATATTGAGACTAGTTTATGCTCTTTTCTGGGTAGCTAATAGAGTAGAAAGGAGATAGGTACAAAGACAGGTGCAACTTCTAATAAAATATAAAGTTGGTAAATAATGTGAGCAGGTGAGAAAAAATGGAAATTATCTAGAAATGGACATATAATTTACCTGCAGCAGGTAAATATGGCAGGAAGCCCTGCCATGCAGTGGAGCTGCTCCACAAGATGGTCTTGGGGATACCTCAGAGAGCTGTTCCAGCCAGGGAAGACCCAGATCCAGTGGAAACAGCCAACGGTGGAAGTGCTGTGGGCACACTGAAGAAGATGTATGATGTGCTCATTGAGCTGGAAGCAGTAGGCTTTACATTAGTGGATACATTGCTTCCAGCTTGTGATGGATGGCTTCACAGTATGCATCAAATGGTACAGGAAGAAAAAAAAAAACAACTCAGGAAGGATAATTTACAAGATGGTGTTAAGAAAAAGAACCAAGGGATATGTTAAATTAAGCCATATCACTGAGAAAAGCTATCAAAGCTCAGTAAGCCATTTGGCAGCACTTTTCTCCCACCATGAGGTAAATGACAAGATAGTGGCACAAGAAGAGATTTATTTTAATAAAGTGTTCTCTGAGACAACCTTAGTGCTGTAGATTATGGAATGTAAGGAAGAAGGGCTAAGTTCCTCACCATTTAACCAGGACTCTAGGGTAATGTTGAGCAGATATTCCTGATGTAGAATTTAACCAAATTCCTAAAACATTAGATAGCAAATGATGGCACATAAGTTTTGTGCAGTATTTACACCATTTTAATGCAAATAATTATAAAATATGAACTCTTCTGGAAGCAGCTGCAAAACTTGTGTTTCAACAAGCCTCTCAAATTTCCACTTGAGGGTACTTTCAGGGTAAATAAATACAATCGATAATGACTTTGAAGAGATGACAATATGAGCCTCCAGAGGATAATATTTTCTTCAAACATTAAGATTTTAAGACTGGTTATTACAGAGGGGCTAAAGAATTAGTCTTCCACTTGCTATTGAGTGGAACTCAGGCACTCCATTTCCTCTAAGTGGTTTGCAACTCATAGCATAAAAATATAAAAGAGAATCACCTTCAGGGGTTTGTGTGCCCTTTAAAAGAAATGCAAATGGATGCAGACAGCATCCTCAGAATAGTTGCTTTTTTATATGTGGACTTGGTTTATACTGTTTCAAAAATAAATGCCTTCAGATGACCCACCTGATTTTATATATGTTAGGAAACTCATTATTGCACTGAGAGAATATTTTTTAATACATGCATTTTGCTGAATCTCAGTGGCTCCTCAGTCAGGTTTTTGCTTCTCTTGCATTTCAGGGAAGTTTAGCTTTGGCGTATTGGGAGCAAAAATAGCCACATTCCTTTGCCTTGCAATGCTGACTTATATCTTCTTTACTTTCCTTGTCTTATTATTGTGCTTACATGAACTAAATATTCATTCTGAGACACATTTTTTACTAGCAATGAATCTTCAGGGTTAAGGTGTATCATTTGGTATTCAACCATATGTGGAAAAAGTTGTAAACAAACATATCTGTCTGTAGGTGCACTTCTTGAATACTGCACTTCAGGCACAATTTTGACTATTTACCTTTAATTACATTAAGACATATGCACACATTTACATGCATATATTCCTACAGTTGCATACATAAAACTTTTAGCATCTCACTAGTGAATCTGCATAGCTTCAGCACTAGAATTGTTCCGGCCAGCAGAACAGAGTAGGAAATTATGAGGGTAATGGTCTGTAACTGTGTAAGCAGCTACCCTTTAAAAAGACAGAGTGAATCTACTGTTGTAAAGAACCTTTTTGGTATCTTCCTGTAAAATAATCTTTTGAGTAATCTTTTGAAGTCAGAATTGAGGTAATGATGGAGGTTTGTTCCTGTATAAGACACAGAAATCAGCTCTGGCTAGACCTATTCCCCACAACGTGTTTTACTCGTAATCTAGATGTGCATGCAAATCAGACTGGATTTCAAAACGTGAAAAGTTTAGAAGAAAGAAGAAAGGAGAAGGAGAGGAGGAGGAGGAGGAAGAGGAGGAGAAGAAGTAGTCTTGTAGTTCCATGCACGTTTTTATTGCCAAAGCAGAGGGTGTTTTTGATGCTGCTCAGGTGCATAACCACAGGAAGTAAAGTGTGTCTCATTCAGAGGATGGTTGCATTTATGACAGTTGCATAAAAAGTCCAACTTATTAACTAATATCATGATAAATAGGGAGCCTGGATAGAGCTTCAGAAACTAGCAATTGCTATTAATGAGGTGCCTACAATGCATTCCTTGTCACACTGTCTTGAATCAATGAGTAGTTTCTAATCCAGAACATGTGCTGCTTTGAAGAGAATTCTGGTATAACAAGGAAACAAGGTACAAATTTAAAAAGTTGGTTTTTTTTTCTCCCCAAGTCAAATTACTCTTCTTGAAGTGAACTAAAGAATTTAGAAACTTAATGTAAGTTTTGAGTAATGCAGCATGTTTTTCATTCTCCTTCTTTCTTTTCATCTGTTGCTATTCACCCATAGAAATTTAATTATCCTTTTTATTTTTTTCCTTCTTCTCTTCAGCCCATGGGTCATCTATTTATCGTTACTATGTTCAGCTCTCTTGTTAATGAACTACCCATGTGAAATAAAACTGTAACATCATTCTCACCTACTTATGTCTAGCAACCATGCCTTGGCTGTTCAGTAAACCAAAATGGCTCAAATCCCTTTGAGGCAGGCTTCATCTCTCATTGCAGTGAACAAGACTGAAGAAACTTGATTGCAATGCTTAAACATTAAGATATCTATGGGACAAAGCACTGCTGACTCCTCAATTCTTTCTTTATCTACCAGAGAAAGGATTAAAAATAAGTATATGGCTAGTATTTAAAGCCAAGCAAGTTCCCAACAGAATTAAGTCACAATATTTTTACAGTGAAGATGACTAATCGCCAGGGGAAAAAATGTTCAATAGTGAATTCTTCATGTGCTGTCTCCTGTTCAACTTTAGATCTATTTCTAGGAGATAAGTAAGAAACTTTTCATCTTAGTATGTGGGTTCTAAGCAAAATGTAAAAAAAAATGTAAAAAGTGGTTTCAGCAAATGGCTTAATCATGTCATCTGATCCTAAACTCTTTAGTAGGTACTAAAGTCTATGAATTCTGAATTGATCACTAGGGTTTTTTGTATCTTCATTAGCTTTTGCTGTATCTTAACATACATCTTCCAATGAGCTATATAGCCTTTTTTCTTGGAATTCAGCTATAGTCAATGGCTGTATTCGCAGTATAAATATTAGGTTCTCTCATCACCTTGTATGAACACCCACACTCTTGTCAATAACCTCCTGATGGGGCATGCAACAGCCCAGAGTTTACGGGAAGATTTTGTGGCAGCATGTTCAATTTCTTCTAATACTGCTGGTGTCCTCTGAGGAACCTCTTTGAGGAAACTCAGTTGTTTGATATTGGTGGTGGCGAGAGATACCCAAGGTACTCATTCTGTTTCCTTGAGGGATTTTACAACAATGAAATGAAGGAAAATTTGTGAAGGTCTTAACAGTCAAAAAGAGTCAAAAGCAGTACCAGTCAAGAGTACTTCAACTTGTTGAGGCTTGGCAGGTAAATTATTTCTTTTTCATGCAGTAAAGGCCCATGTATACCACACTTCTGCCTGCTATCATTTTCGGATGCTGATTTATTAGGACTTCCTGGATATGACATGGGCTTTTTCTCAAGAGCTGATTCTGGAACATAGCCTGCAAAGAATTAGCCAGCTCATTTGCTAGGAAAGAAAAGCAGGCAATGATCAAACAGACCAGACAGAAAATCACAAACTTTTCCCCAGCTGTTCATCAATTTTTTTTTAGAATATTTTAAACTGTAGTGTATGAAGAGAGAGCCATAGAAGGATATAAATAACATGCATGACTAATAAAACAAACCCTCAGAAATCCCTGTGCAGAGATTCAGGCATTGGAAAAAGGAAGCTAAAAATATAGACTCATACCTTCACAGTCAAAAAAACCTAGTGTACGTTCCTGCATAGGAATAATAGAAAAGCAAGCAGTAAAAAAGCCAGGGGAGGGATTCCACACTGTGAATGAGAATATTTATGCACAGGATAAATGTGGTAAAGGAAGTAATTAGGGAACAAGATATGAACTCTGATGATCTGTTTGAAGGGTCACAATAAGGTCTCTTCAGACAGGATGTACCTGTGGTTTGGATACCTCTGAATTTTTGTAATGACTGCTGCTACGTATTTTCTAAGGCATCCTAGAACATTCTGCAGCACCTCTTCCTTGCCTTTTGTATTTAATATGATGATGATGTAAGGAGATTGTGAACTGTTTCTTTTAGCAAGTCCTGTAGCATGCTTATTACAGTAATGGCAATTACTCCTGATATGCAGTCAGTGGTGAAGCATAAATGGCTGTGTGAAAATGAGTAAATCTGCTGCCTTTGTTAAATGTTTTTCCATGTGTGGGAGGCCTTGGTAATTAATGCACTTTCCCCTGAACTGAAGATACTGTCATCATTCCTATATGTGATTGATATCTCTGCCTTCACAGGTTTGGAACCTGACACTGACACTAATAAACAGCTTAAAGGCACTAATATTAATTTCAGAAGAGACTCCAGAAATTTTGGATGGAGCTGCCTGTGTTTCACTTTGCGCCATTGCCTCTTGTCCTGTCACTGGGCGCCACTGAAAGCAGCCTGGCTCCACGTTCTTTACTCCTTTTAGCCATCTATGCACACTGATGAGATCTCCCTGAGATCTGCTGCTGGTTTTTTATTTCATCTACACAGTAATATCACTGTACACTGTGCAGTTGTATGTTCACTCTCATAAGCTATAATATAGAGTGTATGTTTCCATACTGTGACCAAACTAAGTAGTTTAGCAGAGTGTGAAGAGAGATGCTATTACAATATTGTTGGCATAAATATATACATTCCTGAAAGCTGTGTAAAAAATTATCTTCTCTAGGCAGAAATTTATAATGTATTATTTCAAAGCCTTTCAATTTTATCCATAGTATGTCTACTAATATATTTGAAGATGTCAGTGTCTTATTTTAAGATACAACCGAAAGGTATTTTCCCATGGATTCTGACCCTTTAAAAGACCACAGTCAATTTTTTTCTGTTTTGTAAGTAGTTAATATACATATCTTCCTCTTGTACATATATAAGCATAATCTAGAATTTAACAAGATAGCCAGATACCACTGTGGGCTATAGCATAAAATGAACAGCCCCAAAGAACACAGGTGAGAATTATTGAAATCAGGATGGAAATATATGTTTAGAAAACAAAAAATCATCCTGAGTTAAATAAAACCAGAGTTACAATCAATGCCTAATAAATCAGGCCAATACCTCTTTGCTTTCATAGGGAAGGTAGGATCCTCCTTTACTTTCATTTTGTAAAGATTAGAATATTGACACCAAATGAAGAAAGAACTTATTTTACTTTGAGAACTGATATTTTCTACAGTTTTCGGTCTAAAAGAAAGAATTTTCTTATCTATGTGTGCTTTTATTCAGACTGAGCTGGATAAGAACATGATTTGTCTGGGATATGCCACAGCTATTCAGCACATCTCTTCTAAGACATAACTACTAGGTCTTTTAGCACTAAATGGAGTTCATAAGTATCTCATATATTGTTATGAAAGATTTCTTTATACACTGCAGCACTATTCTCAAGAAAAAAAATTGATTTTAAAAGACACAGAAATTATTTTTTTAGTTTCTGCTACCTGAAAGACAAATTATTTCTAAATCAGAACTTTCCAAGGGCAGCTGCCATGTTCTATGATGTATGCTTTGATGACTGTGTATATGACTAGAGAGAGAGAGGAAGAGAGGGTGATGGAACAAATAATCTATTGGATTATTGTTTTGTCTTTAAATAAAAATATATTGTCACTACAAAGAACTGTACAGCAAACTCGTGTGAATTGTCCTTTTGATGCTTTTCTAATACTATATTGATAAACTAATTGTATTTGCTTAGCTTGATCCTATCATAATTTGTTATTCATGGAATTTGGAAAATGTGCTCCGCACTCTAGGGGCAAAAATGTGGATTAAAAAATACATGAGTTATTTAGTCAACTGCTGAGTAAATTCTGTTTGAGGGAAAGGTCATTTGATGAGGAAATTCCATTGAGAGACATGAAGTGATGGCCTCCACCTTTCTAATTTTAACGAGACCATTTTTTGCATTCATTGACAATGCATTCTCTAGAGATAACCTCTCTTCCTCCCTCTTCCTTCCAAACCAACAATATTGCATTCAACATACTCCACAAACTTTTCAACAGCCACCTCTCTAGGCTGTGATTTTGCCTTTTGCAGCATTTAAAGAAGTTTCTTGCGGAAGTTTCTTTGTCCAAAAGCTTATTCTTACAGTTGTAGCTATGAGAAGAGTTTCCAGGGGGTCAGACTTCTGTAAGTTGCATCCCTTCAAGTCTGGTAAGGTTGTCCAGTAGTGGTTACATGATACCTGTTAGCAGCTGTCATCTCGGCATTACCTTCCTTGAACTTGGAAGGATTTTACTGTCTTCAGCTTTCTTCTAGGTAATATAGTCATCTTTTGGGGGAAGAGCTCCATCCTGACTGTGGTAAACTAAATTGGTGGATTTTTCATCTTCAGTAAGGGAGTAGAGTGAGTGAAGATAAGGTGAATAAAGGTTAGGCTTTCCTTTCCCTTTGAGATGCTTCACAACTTGTGTAGGGCATCAAGTGCTATCAGAAAGGCAAATGGACAGCAGGACTTGGTTGGTGTGTATTGTAATTATATATGTGAATGCAAGATACATATATTTAACTTCTTGGGATATCATTTTATATCCGTGCACATCTCTTTTTCAACAGACTGAATTTGAATTTTTAAATTAGCACCTATTAATTTAACCTGCAGTGTAGGTATTTCAAGTTATCTAAAAAGCTCTATTGTACTACTAAATTGTTAAAAGCTTGGCAAATAGCAAAAAAAAAAAAAAAAAATTCCTCTCCAGTAGACAGGTAGTTATTTTTTAGTGGAATTATCCATGCAATCAGCTTTTCAACCTATCCAGGAGATTTCTTTATGCTAACATCTTTCCATTAGTGCCAGGTGAATACTGTCAATACTAAAGGCAAATTGTCTCAAACAATAGGCACAGATATGCCTTGTTAGCAATTACAACAGGAAAAGTGACATATGTCTTATTTTATTGTTATAATATCATTAAAAAGTACCTATACTTTCTGACTGAGAACACTTATGTCATGAGGGCAATAAAACAGGGGTTTTATTCTTCCATTCCAATGTGATTTTGCCAGGAAATACATGAGAGACTTGAAAAATGGAAACATTTAGTTGAATAGAACCGTCTACATTTTCAAACATTCTATTATATGAATAATTGCTGAGGTTGGAATGAAACTGTGAAGTCATTTGAAAATGTGGGAATCTAGTGGTGCAATCTAACAAAAAAATAAGTGTATGTTATTGCTTAAATTTTAAAGTGATATGGTTCTGCATTAAATGTTTTCTTCATTACATCCATGAGGCAATTCACCCCAAAGAAGTTTCTATATATATCTTTAATGTATTTTTTATGTACACAATGGTTACAGCAGACGTAAAATAATATAATTGAGGAAAGTTTGCAATTATGAACCCGATTTTGAGCTGAGTTTGGTCAGTACAGTTTTGAAGTCTAGCAGCAGATAAAAGAAGATAATGCCATTTAAGTCAGTGCAAAGTTTCACTGGACTTTTCTTAGACACCAAGTGCAGTAAAAAGGTCACTTTTTTCAAAGCAGAGTGACTTAAACCACGTTCTCTCAAGTATTTTACTCCATATTAATTTCAGTTAATTAAGAAAATTTCCATTCCTTGTAATGAATAGTTCCTAGATGTGAGTGGAAGGTGGCACTTCCTGACTAATTGGTGGACTGGACGTACAAGCTATCACTTCTTACTGCTTGATAAGTGCTGTATTAATTATTTGATCAGTCTTTCAATGGAAATGCTAGAAGTACAGTTAATTAGTTATGAAACTTCCTATTCAAAGTGCTTGCAGATATTAGAAATGCCAGTCTTTCTCTGACAGAAGATAAACAAGTGAATGATGATCTGCATTTTCCATACTGTATCCTTTGTTTTCCTGTCTAAATGACCTAAGATTTTACTGCCCTTTCCTCTGTTTGTTTAGGATAGAGAATGTCTGACTTGTTATACTCCCATATTTTGAGGAAAATGAGGAGGCTAAAAGAGAACTATAGGCCATTTTTCTCTTTTATTTTTATCATGATTTGGGTATGTGTCCACATCTTGGCCTGATTCTTGGGAAACAGATCTCTAAGAAATTGTGGGAATTGATAACATTTACTCATAAAACTGAATTAGAAGACTATATGGCTTTGGCCATAAGAAAGCTGCTTCCATAATTCTCTGCCAGTGAATATCAGCCCTGACCTCTAATATCACTAGTTTTCATGTCTTGGGCTACTTGCAAACTGAGGCTGCCAATAAAATTAGGACTCAATAAAATTAATCTCATTTGAAACACACACTTTCAATAAAAATAGAAGGCTTTAACAACAGTCGGTGCAGTCATGATGGCATAAACCACATGCTTTTACTTACATCTGTGCACAGATACTCAGCCCAGTGCAACTGAGTGAGACTTAATGGAGTTAAAACAGAGGGGATCTGATTTTCTGTGGGGTAAACTTTTTGGGGGCATATAGTGTATGCACTGTTAAGTCATCCATAAATTCTTTGCTGTGGTGGCTATGCAACAGTTCAGGCATGCTCTGCATTTTAGCCATTTCTTGAGTCTGGTATTTACAATTTTTGAAAATCATAATTTTCAAATGTTTACATGATGGACTACCATGCAGCTAACAAGCAAAATGGGATGCTGCAACAACAACCTTGAAAAGAGAGTTTCTTTGTAAGACCAAAATCCTATAATTACTTTTTAATACTTCAGGGAATCAACAACCAAACAATGTTGCTTTCCCTGTTTGCTTAAACTCATAAAAATGCAGTCAATTCTTGCTAAGAAAAAGAAAATATGGACATTCCAGCTTTGGGGAAGAAAATGGATTTTGAGTTCCTTTTACAATTCAAGCTGGTGCTGTTTACATGATTCAGATTGCAGGTAAATTTTACATTTGAAAGGGTGCCATAATGAAGGTATTATAAAGAAATTCTGTCTTTGCACAGGCAGAGCTTATTTGTTTGGTCTTTATCAGGCATGTAGTATAATCAGTAAAATATAATTAAATTGTATAATAAATCATATAATCTAGCTCCTGATGAGACTTCTCACGAACTGCAATAACACAGGATCATACATATACGTACACATAACTCAGTGCTTCATTGCCAAGGAGCCTTGGCAGTACTCCAGAATATAAAAAATATCTTCTGAATAATTCTTTCTGTAGACTTAGGCTAAGAAGATTGTAGATACTTTCTTTTATGTGGTTCCTCAGACTCCACACATTAGAGTGGATGCTACATGGTAGCATATTTTCTCACAGTATTGGAGAAGGAGCAAAAAAATGTTAGATCACTTTTTAGCTGTCATATCTTTGCAAAACAAAAACATTACTTATTCTCTGAAGCCCAATATCTGTCCAAAGTGGAAAGGAAAGCTGGTATTATTCTAGATGGAGTCCTTTCCATTGCCTGCTTTGCTCACTTCATCTGCCCAAATGTTCAGCCCCTACAATGAAGTTATGAAATCTTGCAGCAGTTACAGAGCACTTTTGGAATACCATCAGTGCAAGTCCGGCTGAGACACTACTATTTCTTGCAAACAGCTGTATTGCAAATAAACTGATTAGGAATGTGTTAGGGTCAGTGAGAGGCATGTCTTGCCTCTCTGGACCATGGGCTGTGATGAGTGGAGCAGGAACAAGTATATTGCAACTCTGATCCCAGCAATAGTATTCTTTATCACCGTCCTAGACTGATGAACTTTTCTAACAACCATTGCTCACCTTTAAAGATTTTTAACTGGATGTTTTTGTAGCATGGGAAGTAAGAATGATGGAAGGTCATTTGGTAATTGATATGACTTACACGGATCTCAGCACTTCAATTAACATCGTTATTGTACAAATCAAATGAAGACGACCTGTTCAGCCACACAAACAACCACCATGGAGACAATGCTGAAATGAGAAGAAAGTGAGTCAAAACACTGGGGTCTTTTGAACACACTATTAGTCAATTCACTAGTCGGATTGTATTCAATCTAGATGAAAGGAATCAATGGTACATTTAATTAGAAGGGTTATTGCTCTTGTAAGAGGACTTGCAGAAGGAATTACAATTCTCAAAAGGTGTGTTCAAAATGTTCTTCATACGGCATAACATGCCTCTTTTATACCAAAGTCGTACAAATGGAGGCATTTCCTTCAAATGTGTGTAATTGTGTATTTGGGCAACTAAGTGAGTGACTTGATTTTCAGAAGTGCTGGGTGCTGACTTATTTTTAAGTTTACAGATCTTCACTGCCTGCGTAAAGTAGGCCGTTTATATGAGTGCCTAAATATAGATTTTGGTGCTTGACTTTAGGTTGCCACGCTTAACAATTTTGGCTTTGAAAAATAAAACAGACTTTCTAAGTTGAAAGTGTGGCAGTAAGCTTAGCTCTAGCTATACAAAAATTGACTGTATTACAGCAACAAAATGTATATCTTTTGAACCCATTCTACGTGCCATGAAAAAAATCCCAGCAGAAACGAAAAAGTGAATTCTGAAACTAAACTCTAGGCATAAGCAAACTCTGACATTTGTATGTTTCTTTTACCACATTGGCCATTCTACTGAATAATGTTTTGATGGACTATCAAATAGAAATTTTTTAATATATTTATGTATACATACGTCAAAAAACATAATAATCTGAGGCAGGCATGCAGTCAAGTACATTGCTTTATAAACTATATTCTTCCCAATTTTATCACTCTTTGTACTCTGTAGGTTACTCAATGTTAAAAACTCACACAAACAATTCAAGACTAAGGCTACAGCTGTTGCAAATGCATGTGCCACATGCATTTCAAAGAAGGGAATGTGCTAATATAATCCAGCTGAGCCTTTGGCCTCTAGACATGAGTTTACTTTACATTCAGCACCAAGAGTGAGATCTACAGGTGTTTTAAGTCAAAGCAGGTCAAATGCAAGTTAGTAGAGCAGCACTGATTTGTGCCAGCTGAGGAGCAAGAAGTGGATTATGATGATAAAGATGTTTCTTATTACCTTTCTTAAGCACTTTCTTATTTTAAACAGGCTAATATATCCACATACTCAAGTAGAACAGTATAGATTGGCAGTTTTCTGCTTTAGTGATGGTTTCTTTAGCACTACTGTATGGCAGTGACTTCACAGTTGTAGGTGAGAGGTCTGGCTCTGCTGAAGAAAGAGTTGTTTTTTTTTTTTTTTTTTTTTTTGTGGAGGGGGGGGTTGAGGGTTNTTTGTTGTAAAAAAGGTTTTTTTTTTTTTTTTTTTTTTTTTAGTGCAGAGCAGAGTGCAGGAGCACTGCAAACTTGTTTGATCCTGAAGGAAGAAGAGTGGTGGAATGTCTTCCCATAATGTAGATGCAAGAAGCTTCCAGAGGACATTGTTGATGTTTTTTTTGTTGGTAAGAAATTATGGTTTCAAAGTACTGGCTTTCTGACAGATGTAAATTAGGGTCAATCTGTCAAAAATTAAAGTGTTCTGTTGATTCAAGTTCACTGTAAAGTTGATTTCAAATGTGCTTGTTCTATTGCTTCATGTAAGACTCGTGTGAAGGTGAAGTATATAGTCTTAAAAGGAATAAGATAACTTACAGGGAGGTAGGAAAAATCGATTAAAAATTTAGATTAGACTTTTTTCTTTTATAATAAAGAAGGGAATTGGGTACTTTAATACCTGACTATTTTATTAGTCTAGATGAAAGTCCAGGAATTGTCTCCCCTGTATAGGAGGATTAGCTCTGAGGCTAATGAACAAGGTAAACTGTGAGAAGCTACATAGCTTTCTATGCAGGGGAATAATTTGGGAAATGAAATGTGATTTGGTTGTGCATAATTTATATGTAGAATTACCTTTGATTTGTCTGAAAGTACAATATTGATGGGTGTGTTTACATATTACAGTTCTTGGCAAATTGTGAGCAGTTGCACTGTGAGGTGTTCAGGAGAACAGCATGTTGGATTGGAGGGCTAGTTCCCAAGATGTAGAGCCCTGAACTTACCTTGAAAAATATTTTCAGATTTTATTAAAGATAATGTGACGGTTGAAAGTGTGTGAAAAAGCTTCTATTTGCAAATTACTGAAAAAACCACATTTCAAACGTATGCTGAAAAAACGTGGGATTTTTGCTGCTGACTCATCTGTTTATTGCAAATAAGTGCATAAGGGAGTGTTCGAAGACTTTCCACAGCTGTATCCTCTAGCCCTGCAAGCAAGGCAGTACTTGTGCCAGTGCACAGCCCACGGTCATCTTGAGCACTGGAAGGCTTGGTAAAGCACGGGGCAGGAAGCTCTCACAGACAGGAGAGTCTTTGCTCTTCCTGATCATTGGCCTCACATTAGTTTTCTAAAAAACATTAAATATGAAGTTTGAGTGTGGCTGAATACAGCACTTTTTAGTGTGAGACCTAAGAGCAAAGGGAGATGTGATTGTGCAGTACTTGGTACCTTTATGTACAAAATCCCAAGTGCTGAGACTTGGTTTCCTTGAAAGGCTTTATTACTTTATACTTCAGTGCAAACACTTGGTGTTATGGCTACAAATGTTCTCATATTTGCTCTTTGTTAAGGCTGATGGCTGCTGCATTTACAGACAAAGTGATTAAGTGACTGCCTGTTAATCCCAATTATATGTGCACGTGTTTATTTATTTATAAATGCATATGAAGAATTTCAGGAAAGGTTTGAGGGACTTTAAAAATCTGTCTTTGGCATAAGTGTTGAAGAGGTTTGATTCTTTCTTAAACATAAAACTTTTTTCATATGCTTGTGCAATTTAGATGGCTTTACTGTTCAAAATCCATTTGCTTCTCTGAGTGGTACAGCCCATTGTACAGAGAGAAGTCTGGTCATGCCATCTGCCACCAGAACAGTAAAAGCCACAACCCCTCAGCTGTAAAGTTTCACCTAAAGTTTCTTCATCAGGATTTATTTTTTGACTTCGGGAAGAACTTGACTTCTCTATATGCTTGAGGGAGAAGGAAGCAAAACAGCATCTCTGCTCTGTTTTGTTCTAGGCAGTCATCCTTTCTCACTCTTTTGGAGAACATCTTTACATATTTGTCTTTTCACTGCCTCTCAGATAGGGAAGCCTTAAATTTAACCTCTTCTGTTTGTTATGGGCCAGTAATTGTTAAATCTGACAGCTGAGAATGAAGTCTTAGTTCCAATACCTTCCCACCTAGTTTTCTTACACAAGTTTTGTCTTTTTTTTCCCCTTCTGCATTAAACTATATTGGTCATTTCTAGAGAGAAGATATATGCTGTTGATTCAAATATTTGTGCTGTATACAAAGGCCAAATTTGTCTAATATAGGGGTTTTTTTTGTCCCTTTATAAAGTATTTCAGTACAGATAAGCTGTTCATTGAACTCTTTTGAATTAACTGTATATTGCAGGTCCTACCTATAACTGGTAACTCTATTTTTCCCAAAAATGCATCTTTTCCATCTCTTTTGATCTAAACCAATGTGACTTGCTTTACAATCAGTTTTCAGTAGAACCACAGATGAGGGTAAGCTAGTTTACCCTTTGTAAAATGGTCCTCTTCTCTGTAATTGTCAGTCTCAAGTAGGATAAATATTCTATTTTTATTGCTCTCTAAAAGACCTCCAATTATTTGGTACCAGCAAGGAGAAATAGATGTGCTGGGGACTGAAATAGCAAGAGCTCCTTTCCTGAGTAACAGTCTGAGAAGTTATCATAATTGGACCTACCATCATTCTAGGTCATAGAAAACCAGAAGAAAGTAAATTCTTTGTCATTGGTGTCACTTAATACAAATCTCAACAAAACACAAAATCAAACCAAATAACCTACAGCAACAAAACAGTAATACAGTGTCCATTAAATACTGATATACCTTAAAACAAGCAAAAACCCAACAGTGCCTTATCACAGATCCACAAGAATTTGTAGCATATTGGATTTCTACCAGGGAAAAAATGTTTCAACTAAAGGTGCTCTGAGTCGATCTGATTCTTGGTTATCTTGCTGACCATGTACCAATATAGATGAAATGTTGAATAGTTTCTTCTCATTCTGCCTCATCTGTTCTTTTTGGCTTTGAGAAAACCAAAATTCTGTGATTGGAAAACAATTTTTTAAGTCTTTAACATGATCTGTCAAGTTTAAGCTATCAACTAATGACATTTTTAACTGTCACTGATTTGAGAAATAAACCGTTCCCCCCAAATTCTCAAGTTTGTTGAGATTTGTGAGATGAAAACCTGAAAAGCTTTGAGCTTCTCTGAGTTCAAATAATGCATTTCTTGTCTTTAGCATGAGTAGCTTCTCTGGTTTTGAGGGAGCTGATGGTGAGGTGACTTACAGTGGGAAGAGCAGGTATCCTTGGTTAAGTAGTTTAAAATAAATGTAAGGAATTGAGGAGCTGTGTCTTAATTCTGGGTCACAGGCCTGGCTGTGCTTGTGTCTTAGTACATGATAAGTACAAAATAACTTTGTCTGGCTTGTGCCAAACCACAATATCTTTCAGGAGCGGGGGGGAATGATAGGAACAGGTAGGTATAGTGACTCAATTGATATGAAGTGATTTAAAATACAAGAACTTGATTCAACACATACCCAACAAGGTTCATGTTTTAATACAGAAATGCTGGTTGTTGGGAAGAAGGGGAAGGGATTTCCTCATCATTTTAGAATGACACACCACGTGGGGTGAGTTTTCTGGGCTGTATTAATGCACAGCTGCTCTATTATTCCACTTTTACACCAGACAGATTGAATTGTGCAGAGCAGAGAAGGTTGAGGCCTAGGGATGAAGACACAAGTCCTCCCACCTCCCTTCTCTGGAACCAGAGCTGCAACAACTTTCTGCCTTTTTTAAAATTCTCAGAGTATTTGGACACTTGGGATTTTCACTCACTTTGTCAGACTTATCTCATAAAAGCTTTTCCCCGGAAGTATAGCTAACACAATTATCTCCCTTAATTTTTGCATTAGTCATGGAACGCTAATTAGGAAAAGTCTTCCAGGGTCAGCCTTTTGTTCCATGTAAGTCAACAGGCTGAGACAGGGACACAGAGACAGGAGCTTTCACATGAGCTGCAACTAATTTGAGTATGTATAAGTGTTCTCATTACAGATGAGTTAATTGTATTTTCCTGGGGGAGTAGCTGAGAAATTGGCATTTTCCCTTAAAAAATCTTTCTCATGAGTTCCAACTTTTTTGGTGTTCTCTCGTTCAGCACACTCCAGAGGCAGCAGTAGCTCAGGTATCAAGGGCCAACTTCTCAAAAGCTGAACGTGCTTCCACTTCAAACCTGGCAGCAGTGGCATGGAGAGGTCTATTCCTCTGGAGAAGGAGGGGTTTGTATCTTGAGTAGGCAGAGAGTGGATGGTCCTCTACCTGTAGAATTTCTTTTCTTGAAAAAAGGTCATGCGGCTATAGGGCTTGCTTTGGTTTCAGAAACATCAAAAGCAGCCTGTAGTACTTTTTCAGTGGTTCTCTGATATGTGCCTGGTACTGGATCCAGAGCTGGTTTTAATCGAGCTCCAAACAAATGGGGACCAAATTAAATTTTACAGTAAAACAATCTCCATGTCTGGGGCGAGGAAATGAGGGGCCTTAGCCCATGAACTGAAGGCTTTCTTTGGAAAAGTAAATTTTAGCATAACATCTTCCTTTTTGTAACATGTCAGGTTTTGTCTTTGCAGATACCACAGTAGGAGTTACAACCATGCTTTCAAACTAACATATCAGTGTGATTGTAGTCAGGTGGGGATTGGTCTCTTTCTCCAGGCAGCAACTGACAGAATGAGAGGACACAGTCTTAACCCGCACCAAGGGAAATATATGCTGGATATTAGAAAAAAGTTTTTTATGGAAAGAGTGACAAAGTACTGAAAGTGTCTGTCCAGGGTGGTGGTGGAGTCGCCATCTCTAGATGTGTTTAATAAAAACTGGATGTGGCTCTGGCTCTCAGTGCCATGGTTTAGTTGAGGTGTTAGGGCGTGGGTTGGACTCTATTATCTTGAAGGTCTGTTCCAACCTAGTCATTCTGTGCTCCTAATGCCTGTAAGAAATGCATTTAATTCTGGTCCTGCCCTTCCCCCACTGTCATCAAGCTAAAATTCAAACCAAAATAAACTATTAAGGTAATGAAAATCTTAAGTACTTTTGCTGTAATTTTCTGATTTCACAAGCAAAAAAAAAAAGATAGTTTATCACAATCTGATTTCAGGGATGACATACTCCAGCTTTCTCCAATTTACACTGAGACATCTGAACAGACCCAGTTGAATAGGTGATGCTCAGGAGCTGGGCTCTAGGAGCTGAGGTGGGTTGTTGTGGCTCATCAATGAGGTCAGAGCTTGCCTTTGGGGCTGCAGTCCTTGTGGGCAATCCGGAAGCTTTCCTGAAAACTTGAAAATTTGAGAGCAATTCTGTGGTGTTACTTATTCGCCTACTCCAACGGAAAAAAAAAAAAAAAAAATCAAACCCAAACAAGATTAAAATCCAGTTGTTCAGCCAGTTTACAACTGAATGAATTCATTGAGGGGTCAGAAATGTGGTACTACACATAATTTTCTAGTCACAAGTCTCATGTTAATTGCTTAGTCAAACTGTCTAAAAATTTTCACTGCCTGACCTCTTCATCATATCAATCTCTCGAACTGATTCTCACCTGCTTATGTGTTCCCAGAGTGCTCATTTATTGCTTCTCTGATTGCACACTTTATTTTGCTGAGACTTAATTTCTACTGGGT
This sequence comes from Leptocoma aspasia, assembly GCA_013399835.1. Classification (NCBI taxonomy): domain Eukaryota; kingdom Metazoa; phylum Chordata; class Aves; order Passeriformes; family Nectariniidae; genus Leptocoma; species Leptocoma aspasia. Next base: position 1,295,248 of record VXAX01003646.1, read on the forward strand.
CTCTTAAAATAGACCCACAGAGAATGTGCAACTCAATTTGTAGTGTAAAAATCTTAAATAGAAACCCTGAAAATCTTGGGGCTTGGTCCAAATTTGGCATATTTTTACTCTACAGGAAGTAATTTGGCTTTGTTCTGGATCTAAAGCAGTCTTTTTTTTTTAAAGTGAAAGTATAAATATTTGACTTAGAAGTTGCCATATGGAAAGGAAGACTTATCTTTTTATTGCTTCAATCTTTCACTCACTAAATAATGTAGTGATTTTATCTTTATGATTCTATAGTAGTGATTAATGAAGGCTGCTATGCTAGGATGAAAGGTGGTTTTGCTAGTGTCTTTTAATCCAAAACTATGTAAGTCTGATTAGAAAAACTCCAAAAAACAAAACAACAAAATACAAAAAAGCCCTACATTTTTTTGAAACTGTCTGCTGATGAGCTACTTCTGTTTTTGATGAGCCGTACCAGATGAGCATTTCTAGAATTTCTAGGACACCGCCTTTTAAATTACATCTTTCTTCTTCTAAAAGTACCACTGTAAAGCTGGAAAAACAGAATGAAATCAATTAAGCTGGGTTAAAAGGTGTCATGAGATTATAACTGGGGCCAAAGTCTAAAACCATCCAGGTATTTTCTGTAGAGATTTTGATGTACTCGGTGTGTGTGTGGCTTGTTGTGGGGTGGTTATTTTGTTTGTTTGGGGTTTGTATTTTCCCCTTTTTCTTAAATCTGGAAGGTTTAGACCCCACTTTTTCATTCTACCATGGGTGTTCCTATTCACAGAAAATCTCAAGCAACATGTTGGCTACAACCACCTGTAGTCCATCTGTCTTTTAAAACTTTTAATTTATATTCCTTTCCTGCAGTTATCATGCTGTAAACTCTCCATACAAGACACCATTTTTGATTGCATTCACCTGACATTGAGAAGGATGATAGGAAATTGTGCATCACACTAGTCATTCAAGGTACAGCTACCTGCCAGTCTCTTAATCAAAATTCAGCCTCCTTGTAGCTTCATAATTTAAAAGCAGGCACTAAAAGTAATTCCCTGTTTTTAGTCATTAAGACTGCTGAACCATGAGATCCAGCTGGCTGAGAAAGTCTGATCATATTCCTTAAAATATTGTGACATGCTGTCTGTGTATTGGACACTTGCAAATCATGTTGAATCAACCACTTTACCTTTTAGAGTGTAGTGACCTCCAGTGAGAGACGTTTCCTTTGCAGTGGCTTTTACTAAGTGGCAAGTGCCTGCTTTAAATGGTGGATGTTTGTACCACCCATTTCTTAGTGTCATATAGCATGAAAAATTACTGCATTTTGCTTTCTTTTTTTTTTTTCTTTAACAGAAAAGAGTTATTTTGTAATTGCTTTCCATTGTTGGAGGACCACAGCATCCTTTTCTGAAATATGGATGGTGCTATTTGTGTGGCTCTTCAGCAATACCATGTCAATAGCATGTACAGCTGGGGCAAATGGAGGCCTGAGTAAACTTGTAATTTTCTGTTGTTACTCATGAAAGAAATTACAGGTCAGGAGGCAAAACCAAGTCTTTTACTGGACTGTATACATACTCTGTGAATGAAAGCCAGTGGCCCTTGCAATATCCTAAGGAATTAAAAGTGACTAATTTAAGCAATACCGCTGGTAAATACAGCATAATTTTTTCCAACATTGTCTGCTTTGATTCAATTAAGGAATCAATGTGTCTCTAGAATCATATTTGGCACATTTTGTAAAACATATGATAGCCATTTGTTCTATATAGTTTAACAACTGCAAAATTTACTTATTTAAAATACAGTTACTTGTAATATATCCTCAGACATCCTGAACACAGCAAGAAGGTCCAGATAGCCTGTAACGGAAGAAATCACCTGTAAATCAGACATAGAGACTTTGTCTATGTACACTTGTAACTCACTGATGCTTGACCATAGAATTCATTTATTTAATTTTAAGCCATGAGTTATATATATGCTTGTGAATTTCAGAGAAAGCAGAACTGAAGAGAGCAGTGTTCAGAGTTACAGTCCCAAATCACGCTGTGCTGGGTGTTGTACAAACACATAAACACAGATTGGTCCACAGATTTTGCAGGTAATAAACAGCAGGAGGGTGGGAGGGAAAGGAAAAAGAAATAAATGAGGAAATTGAGCACCATTGTGTATTTGATGGTGAAGATCATTAACTGAAAACAAATAGATTGTTTGAACAGTGTGAGTGCCATGCTTGTGAACTTTATAGAAGATGACTCCAAGAGTATTGAAGAGCAGTGAGGAGATGCACTGGGAGTCTGTGAAATACAGCCTGCCCACAGTCATCTTGAGTTTTCATCACAGTCCACAAGCACCCTGCCTAAAGCTCAGGATGCTCAGCAAGACAACTTTCAGGAATCTCAGTGATGTTTGCCTCAAGTTCTGGCACAGAGGAACATCGGGAGCAGTGGTCTATTTATAGCAGTAGATCCTATGGGCGTAAAAACAGGGGGATCAATACGTGTGTCTTGTTATCAAAGCTGTAATGAGTAGTACCATGTATGTGTGCACTTAATACATGTATGTGTGCACTTAATATGTGACTTTGGCATCTGTTTCACATTTCAGCATTTCTGTTACGGTATTTCATTTTTAAAAGGTTTCTCCACACCTTTATGTGATCCATGAACTCAGAAGCCTGCTGGGAGGTTCTAATTTGTTTTTAAAGGGTTTAAACAAATGAGAGGTTGGATTACATATGAGAGTATTAGCTGCCATTTTTGTTGATTATTATAAGGTCTGTAAAATCTTCTTAATGGATGTGAAAAGGTAGGCAGCATTGCTAATACTGCATAACTGTAACTATATCACAGTGAGCAGTTGACCATAAGGAAAAAGGTTCAGTATTCTTAGTGCCAAAGCAGGTGGAATAACTTGTGCTTTACAGCATCCAGATACGTGACATCACTTGGGACTTGTCTAACTTCATGAATTTTCTCACATCTGTCAGATGAATCAGGAATCCAAACCCAAAAATATGTCATTCATAACCACCATGTGTGTCTCTGAACGATTCATGCTTCTCTTGTAGGGGTATGCTTGCAAAATCATTGTGTAGTTGCTGAAGTTGAGAGATGAGTTCTTTTTCTAAGGTTGCCTCAGTAGGGAAACTAATCTAATATGGCAGGGTTATTATTATACTAATAATAGTAATAATGCAATTTCTACTCATATTGTAACAGCTAACCATTCCCACTTGTGGAGCATGACACATCTGCTTCCAGCCCAAGTATAACACAGGCATGCAGATGAAGGACATATGAAAATTGAGTGACGTTGGCTGACATGAAAGGATCTTTGTGTGAGGACATTTAAAGTGCTGTCTTTTCAACTTGTTAGTAGCTGTTGTGATATAATGCACTTGAAGGAGAAATTTGAAGGACTGTTCAGATGTTTTCAGAAAACAAATGTTTCACACAGCACAGGAAAAAGCACAAGAATGCTTCTTTTCATATTTAACTGTTGGTCTTTACCTATTGTAATCACATTACTCATATCTGTTGCATGCTCGTAATCCTCATGAATCTTGATGTTTAAGAGATTGGAACCTTCAGTAAGGGCCTGCATTTTCGCAAGAATACAGCTCTGAAATGCCCATGTAAAGGCTTAAAACACTATCACTTGTACAGCCTGCCTGTCAAAATGTCATCTACTGCTCCTTGGTGTTCTCTTGACACATAAATTTCATCAGCCAGTAGGATTAGTAAATCAATATTTCTTATATTCTATATAATCCATTACTGATTTTATACGACAATGTTCTTAAGGGAATTACTTATGTTAGGGAAGGGATAATAATACTAATATTTCACATAGGCCATGGTTAGTGATACTAGCCACTAGACAGTATCTGTTTGCCAACATAATTTTCAGTACTTCCTTACTGAATATTCTTTAGTTGCACTGTAATCAGCAGGGACTGGTTTGTATTAAACACCTGGTACTTCTAGTGGTGTCAGCTGCATTTAGTGTAATGTAGTGAACTATGAGTGAATTTATAGTAATAACTATAAAATTAAAAATTCCTCAGAGGACATCTGATCAGTCAGGCAGGTGCACAGTGAAATTTGGTGAATGTTTTCAAAAGCAGCTAAGATAGAAGAGGTTGTTTTTTTTTTTAATTTTTTTCTTTTACCACAGAACCCTACGTTTTCTATGGCGATTTTCCATGGTGTGAGGTTGAGTACCCAGTTTGGGGCTGACCAAGGAGTGCGGACAGGAGAGTGGCAGGGGGATTAGGGAAGATAAAGGTTGTCTGCAAGCATGGTTGCTCTTCCATGGGACACACCCTGTGCAGTTTTCTGGTAAACTAGGTTTCAGAGATCAAGCAGATAAACCTGATTTTTGAAAGCCAGTTATCTCAAACAGCAACATATATTGCTGTCCTCTTTTGAGCATCTATGCCACAGGTCTGGCTTATGTTTGGTGAGATAATGTTTCCCTGAGCCCTTAATTCTGAGCAACATAATTTCACATGTACACCTTGTTTTCCCATTTCCCCATCTCAATGATAATTCCAGCAGCTGAACTGTCTCTATTGTTTTTCCTGCATGAATATTCATGTCTATTCATTTAAATATTTTCAGTGCTTTTATAGAAACAGAAATCTTAATATAGTTCTGAAAGAATTTTAACAATGCCCAATGGAAACTTGCTCTGCTGCAGAAGCAAGGCTTCCCATTTCTCATTTAGATGCATTTGGGAAGTAGCTCAGGAATAATGGAAGAGTGCTGCAGTTCAGCCAGTGGAATGGAAGTCTGCACGTGAGCCTGCTGAGAACAGCTTCATTGCAAGTTATCTAAAACTCACAGTGTTGTAAATTACTAGGAAGAAACAATCTAACATGTGGACTTCATAGAATTTGGCTTTCTTGTGCATCAGGTGATATAACAAACCCAAAACATCAGCTCTGGAGATCATGAACTCTTTAAAATCTCTCTGGTACACAGAGATAGAGGAAGCAAAATGAACAAAAATCCTCCTAAGAAAACCTTAAGTGTGAACTTTTCATCAAGTTTAGAAAGGTGATGCATGAAGTTCAAGAGCTAGTTTCTTTGTTTCTTTACCTACCTACCTAACTACCTACCTACCTTTAAGTACAACCTTGCACTTCTACCCTGTAAATTCTGAATAACAGCACTGTCTACCTCAGCAGCGTATTAAAAAAGTATTGCCTGCCAGAAGCTGCCATCCCTTAGGGTGTGCTGTATGTGATGCAGAAGCCCTGATGAGCCAGACAGTGGCATAGCTTTTGGATTTAAATTGGAGTCCCATCTGGAAATGACTTCCTGCATTAAGCTAATCAGACACAACTGAGTGGAGCTGAACTCTGGCAGTACTTAGAGGTTGGGGTTCTGTTGGGCCGGAAACAGATGGGGGCCATATACTTAGAAGATGGACAATGTGTCCTGATCATATTGTTTTCCTTGATTTTTGCAATTTTTTTTTTTTGTGGGAGCTTAGGATTTTAGCCTGACTATCTCTGAAAAACAGATGAGGACTCCAGTCGAGTTGTGTACTGTTTAAGCTTAGAAAATGTGTACTTTTTGCTTGGTTGCACAGGCTTTGATTCTGCTGTGACCCCCTCAAAGCCAAATCCATGGCATTTTATCTATAATTTCTTTTTATTAACCCAGACATAAACCCACATCTCCACCTCCAAAGAAAGAAACAAAATTGCAAAAAGTGAAGTTTCTCAATTTTAAAGTATGTGGCTAAGGGTGTACCCTGAATTTCAGTAGTATCAGACTGAAAAGCCACCTCTGACTTAATTTTTAAATTGTGAAGTAGTACAAGGATGAAACCAGAAATGCTCTGAGATGTCCACCAGAAATTGAGCAGAAACTTCACAAATTTCTGGGTCTCATTGCATACCGTTATTTTATTTGTTGGTTGTTTTTTTGATTTGGTTTGTTTGTTTTTCCCCAGCCTCTTCTGTGAAAGTATATTCCTTTCCAGGAGATAAGGTTGCATTCTAAGGCCAAACCATTAGTCGTCCTTACTGGATGTATTAGGCTTAGCCTTTACTCTTTACCTGGGCTGTATTATGCTTTCCACAGAGCATGTCACCTTGTCACTGAGACAGTAGTTAAGCTTTTCAAAGTGGCTTGAATTGAAGTAATTTTTACTAACGCTGCACATAATGGGTATTAGATTCTTGATGGAGCAGGGGTACTTCAGACCAGATGAAATTCCACCCAGACACTCAGATAACATCTGACAATCAGCTGTACCTCAAAGAGAGAAAGATAAGTAAGCAAGATCTCTTATGGATGCTGTTGAACAAAAAAATACCACCAGTTTCATGGAGATTTCATCCAAGTTTAAAAAATGAAATTTCTATCACACATAGCAAGCAGTAAGAGACTCCTTGTCCTTCAGACTTAGTCACTAATGGATTTCTCAGACAGGACCATTTTTGAATACCAGCAGAAAGGTTGTTTCCTTAAGAATACCAAAATAAATACAGTATGGATTCAGTTTGACTCTTGCTGATAGTTGCTGCCAGCTGGGGAGCTGTTTCAGCAACATAACATGATTGCATGGCAGTAATGTAGAGGAGGTCCAGTTGTCTTGCTGCAGTCTTGGCAAATGTCTCCCTGACTATAGCCAAGTTTTTACTGACATTTCTGCCTTGTGAATTGCTTCATATTTCTTTCTGTCAAATCCAATTTCCTCCCCATACTTCTCAGGCGAGTTAGGCCCAGATACATGGTTGGAATGTCTTCAACAATAAGCACATAATTTGGTAGGCTACTAACTGATTCGGAGACCTTCTCCAAGGACCATCCAGGTAATTTTGTTGGAATCATCTTGCACTCTCTGAATATCCAGGTGCTGCCTGTCTGTTGGTTATACTGTGTGTGTGTGAGTTAGGGTGGCAGTGAGAGCCAACCTTAGAAGCTCCTTGCTGAAGGTAGTGCTGTCACCTGCGCGGTCTGTCAGTTTGTTGCATGAGACTTTTGTTCTATGTCTGTCTAGCTGACATCTAGACAGGTTGAGACTAACCCCAGGCTGTATGGTTGCATCTTCTCTGCCTCCAAACAGTCTTGTGTTTTTTCACTTGTTATTTGTAAATATGGTCCATTTCTCAGAAATGGATTAGAGACCAATCAGCTAGTCAAGCTTAACAACTTCTCTCAGTGCAGCAGTGGCAAGCAATGGATATGCTAGAGGCAGTAGCATCTTTGTGTCTCAGAGCCATGCTAAGCAGAGCATAAACAGTCTCATTCGAATGTACAAGGCAGAGTAAAAACTTCACACTCGGTCTGTGCTAAATCAGAACCAAGCAGGCCCCACATTTGTGTTTAGATGAGAAGTCCAACTAGTGCAGTGTCTGGCAGTTGTCAGATTTGCATGGATTTTTTTTTCAAAATAAATTCAGTTTCCAGGAAGTCTGAATAATTTTTATTCCTCTCTTTCTTTAGTTTATATCTCTTATGACTGAGACGATTTTCTTTTATGTTTTATTATACTTTCAGGACAGTTAAAAGAAAAATATAATCAATTAGTCATACTGTCATATCACGGAATAGATTGAGCAATACACCCAAAAATGCATGTTAAAATGTCCAAAATTATATTAATTATTAACTTTGTAAGGCAGACATTTAAGAGTTAGGAAATTTGGGAATTCACCTCATCTGTCTTCATTCATGCCCATGTTGTGCTTGTGTTAAAATGAAGTCTTCAGTCACTGAGCCTTGTGCTTTTCTCTCCCAAGAACCTGTAACTCATTTGGTGCACAGCACTAACAGAATTTGCCCATTGACTTCAGTGAATTCAGAAAGAAATAGAACTTGGTTGTCTAAAGCTTAGTTTTCTCTGTATTCAGTGTATTTTTTAAGGTTTTGATGTATTCTGATAAACAGAGAATGAACAAAATATTACCCCACACTGGAGGCTGTGTGATTGAAATGGAGAGGGGATGAGATCATTATTGGAGATTCATAGGGTCTGACTTCCCCATATGCACCTGCACATACACACTCTCTGCAGATCCAGTGGCTACTCACAGAGGGTCCTCAAATGAGAGCTATGCTGTGGCACAGTAAGAAATGCATCTGTTAGGAGAATGACATGATGTAGAATGGCTGTGTCAGAGGCAAGGACAGAGGCTGGTGAAGGGGATCTCATCTCATCTCAGGCAGTGGTGCAGCCATTTGGTGTCTTTCCACAACACGCTGCCTCCTCTGCCCCACACCTTTCAAATTCCGCACCAGACAGGTGGGATCCTTCCCACACTCTGAAATCTCTGTTCACCCCTTATGCCCCAACACGTTGTTCCTAGTACAGAATTTGGTAAAGATACCATGGGAATATGTCAAGATCAAGAGCTAAAGATTTTCTTGTGATTTGTATATATCTGTGTATTTTAATATATATATATTTGTATATAGGAACAGGGATGGGGCTTTTAAGATTGCTCTTGACTAGCTGGGCTTTGTGGATCTGGCAAATGCTGGGTATGCAGGCTTTCAGGTGGGTGAGACTTATTCCCCTCTGCATACTTTTTGCAGAATTCCCTTCTTTTGTGGCACATTCTAGTTTAGCATATTAATAAATTATAATTGGGTAGAATAATTCTCAATTATGTTGAATAACAGTTTTGTGCACAAACTTCAGACTTGTGCACAGTATTCTTTTAGATGGGAAAAAAAATATCCCCAGAGACATAAATTAGGAAAAAATATTTCAACAATTTTTTTTTTGTTTAAATGCATAATCCTTAGAAATAGAGCTAAATCCTAAAACTAGGAAATGAGACTGAGTAGAATATTCATTTTAATCATCCAGATGGAGGAGGAGGAGAAAGACAATTCCTCTATTAAAAATAATTTTCATTTTCTGAAGTATCTTATACTAATTATTCTTGGATGGAATCTTAGTGCTAAAATGCAAATGAGTGCAAAGAAATTTAAAGCCTTTCCTACTCCACAACTGAATTTTGGTTGAAAGCTGAATCCCCTGAAATCAGAGATTTTTATTCTCATTATAGCTTCTATTTTTGTTTTTATTTAGGGACTGTCTTTCCAGGCTACTTCTTGCCCAATTTCTGCCAAGGTTGCATTTTATAGGTTGCAGGGTGTAATAGTCTTACATTTTGTAATGTAAAAATAATGGTTAAAACACCTTCATGATTTCTTAATCTTAGAGGATTCAGCTCAAAAATTTGTTCTCCCCCACTCTCCTGCCCAGATGCTTTTATCTACTCCATTAGGTGATCTTAACAGGAAGGTAATTATGTGGATCTCTGCAGGATCCACTGGAGTGAAATTTGAGGAATGAGTGCTGGCAACAGTTTCTACTCTCTTCCCTTGAAAAGGAAAGCTCATCCCCGCTTTTACAGCTGTTGCCAGGTTTTAATCCAGGGATTATAAGTAGTTTTTTCTTATTTATGTATTTTTTGAGAAATCCAGATTTCTGGAATGATCATTTTGTCCTAGCTGATGTGATCTCAGCATTAGTAAGGAAATGGATCTGCTGTCAAAGCCTTTGGGAGGGTGGATAAGGGAGAGTATTTGTCAGCATATCCCAACCTGCTATCTCTGGCATTGCTTGCATCTGGGTTCAGGTTATTCAAGGAGTGTGGATAAGGGTTCCTACATGACCACTACAGGGTTTGAGAAGGGGTCATGAACTTACACTTTTTTCAGCCAAGTAAGATTCATTCCCAAGGGTCCCAGGAAGCACTTGCAGTCGAGCACTCTGTGAAAATTCTGAACTAAGTTGAATTACATTTCAAAATGTTTCCCATTCAAGGAAGCACACAATCTGGTCATTCTAGGATTGGAAAAGTTAGGAGAATGTGTTAAAAACTCTCTATAGGTTTAACTGAACACTGGATCTCAGCCTCCATTCAGAGCAACCCTTCATTAATATAGTAGTCTGCTGGGATCATTAGTGGCCATCAATGCAGTGTCTCTTTCTGAATTATATAATGTCCTCAGCCAAATCCTAGGATACAGACTATGTTTTCTAACATGGAAATTAGAAAGCTCAGTTGTCAGGAGCTGAGCTGTCAGGAAGACTTGGTTGCTTTCTAGCTGTTGAAGAATAGTTTCATGCTTTCCAAGCAGAACAGTGATTAATGAGAATTTTATTATAAGCGTTAATGTAGTAAACCTGTCTTTGTACAGCTCTTCGAAGGCTGCTTCTGACCTATGAACCACACAAATACAGAGACAGTCTTTTACATGGTTCCTTTAAAGCTTACTGTGCAACATTTCAAGTACTGTCCTTAAAATATAGTCCAGAAGCCTGAATATTTTCACATTTAAAGTTCCATTCAGACCTTTCACTGGGAATATTTTCCATTGTGACAACTTAGAGGCTGTCCTTAGGTCTCCCAGGGTCAGTTTTAAACTTATTGTTCTTACTTGCAATTTGTGTGCACAGAGCAAGATGGAGGAGGAAGGATCATTACTTTTTCATTAGTAAAGCTAGATGGTGATGGGTGCAATATTTGGTGAGGATGTTCTAATCTGCTGCTTCAAATGTGCAATTATCATCTTCTGATTTTTCACAACACCCCCTTCTTATCATTTTTGCACTCTTTAATGTAGGTGGAGTTTTAGGAGGCAGGCAAAATGGTTGTGACATAGAATATAAAAGTTAAGATTAAACTGTGTAAGGTATGAAGTAGAGTGCATGTGTTTAGCACAAGCATACAAGACAGGGAGTCTACTTACGGACAGACTGAACTCCAAAAAAAAAAAAAAGCAGAAAAATAATGTAATTCCACCTCACATAGTACTGTCCAAATAAAAATAATTTTATAAATGAGATAACTGAAGCAGAGACATTCAGGAATTTGAACCCAAGTTTTGAAGCAGAGAACTAAGCCAAAGCTTTCATCAAATTTACCTCATTGAGATCTTGGCTCAATTTTAGCCCTGTTCTGCTTCATGTCCACTCAGAAATTTAGACATTGGTCTAGAAGAAATAAAAATATTAGATGGAGTCTGAATAATGCATTGTCTTTTCTTGTCATGGGTTGAGTTTAAATCAGATTTAAGATTCTCAGCCTCTCTCAGGAGGATTACCTCTAGAAAATCCTTTACTTGTAAACGGAACTGAGCTCGAAATAGCAATGTTCTAAGAGATATTCATGAAAGAGTTTAGTGCAGGTATTTCAACAAGAACATTGCCTTATTGCTCTCCTGTATGCCTAATGCGCATCGACTGAAATATGGCTGTTGATATTTGCTCATCAGCTGTACTATTTCTGTTATTGGTATTAACATTAATTTTCTGTATTAAAATTCTGAGCTGCAGATTTTACTACATATGATTCTCAGAAAGCAAATCTTAACAATTGTCTGCAAGAGATGAGTTTATGGCTGAGTTATAATCTTGTGTTATAAAAGATGTGAATTTAAACCTTTTACCTTCCTCACATATTTTTGTTTGCTGTGGTTCCAGGGGTTTGACCTTTGTAGTAACCCTTGAGTAAAGAAGCGAAAGAAAATAACCCCACAGTTTTTTGGGTTTTTTTTGGGGTGGAGAGGGGCTAGTGTGTGTGTCTATGAGGACCTCAGATACCTTAAAAATACCAGCAGTGCCCTTTCTATTGAAGGAGGTTAACTGACGTGTCAAAACATCTGACCCGGTGACCAGTCAGATACATTTTGAATATTAATAAGCAACCCGGAAAATAAAGCATTTTACACTACTTTTCATCTATTATTGTTGAAGAGTGGTAAGGTTAGAATTGCAAACAACATTTACTCTGTGTTCTGCAAGTCAATGAGGAGGAGACAGCAGAAAAGGGTTAAAAGGGAAGCTGAATTCATATAAATTCCTATGCTTTCTTTGCCCAAAATGGCATAATATCATAACTCCATTGGATTACCCCTTGACAATTCATACAGGAAGGGGAGGGGGTGCTGTCTCATAGAGAATTGATGCAATTTGTGGAGTTGTCATCTCCAGCATGTACATTATAGCAGGAGTACATCTGTCATGACCTCAATGTTCCTCTTTTCTGTTCCAGATCTGTATGTCTTCTCACCACTGCCTAATTAGGTGATACAATAAAACATAAGTGTCCATTAGGGACCAGGCTGAAATTACCAGAGTTACTTTATTTGCGACCTACTTTGAATTCAGGTCTTGAGAATTTGGAAGTGGGCAATTGTATTAACCTGTATTTTAATAAACCCTGGATAATTTATTATTAAATCCTTCCCCACCTCTGTCCCCAGCCACTCCCCACAATCCCTTACTCTTCACCGTAAAATTTTCTGGGACTTCTTTTGCATCACAGGAAAGTCTAATGAAAATTAATTGGTAGCACCACAAGCTTTCCCTTCCAGGCTATTGTCATTTGGATATTTTTGCAGACAGAAGCAGCTCATATTTTATCCATTATTTAGCACTTTCTAGTACTTGAAACTAACATCAGGCATTTGCCCTCCAGGTGCCCCATCAGCTGTCCTTATTAACAGGGTAACCAAGAAAGTCTAATTTGATTTACCAAACTGGATGCTGTGTGCATAACATCAGACTTCCCACTATTATCTCTGGCTGAGATGGAATTCAGCAGCTAACAAGAGTAGTTAAGCATCTACCATTAAGAGTGAAGAGAAATCCTTTCATAATTTTAAATAGCTTTGCATTTCTAAAATGCTTGGGGATCACTTAAAATCCACAGATGCTTTTGAAAGAGGCACGGTTCACTTCACAGTCAGTCATAATGTTGCCTGGTCTCAGCACAAAAGAGATATGCAGCTGATGTAGCTTTGGAAGGTCACAGTTGCCGTATTTACTGGAGCTTATTATTAGCTGGAAACTCTATTTTTGCTATCAAGTGCTCTTGTCAAATCCAGGCTTGCTGTCAGAGGGCAGTGAAGAAGTGATATTCCCTGAGAAGCTGTCCTTCTTATGACCGTTCAATAGTATCCCTAAATGAAGATTTAATGTATTTTGAATGGAAAACAGAATCTGTGTTCCATCCATTTTGAGTCAGGAAAAAACAAAAGCATAAGCAGCACTCAGCCTTTTCTCCATGGATACATTTCTGCAGAGCAGCAGGACTTTGGCAGCAGAGCTCTCTTCATAAAGCAAGCCATTTTCAGGAGGATTGGTGGGGTTATTTTTTTTTCTTTCTCTTTTTGGAAGAAGAAATAACCCAAACAGTGTGTTCTGGGAGGTACTTTAGTGATTCCTGAAATTCTCTCCTTTACTTTCCAGCTTTAATTTTATTATCTAAGTATAATTTTCTTTCCTTCCCATGTGTTGTGCATCTGCTCTACAGGCTCCAGCCAGGAGAATAACCATATGGGGACATGAAAATCTCCACTGCCTTGATGCCAGAAGACAAGTTTATGTTCATTCCAAATGGCATAAAAGGCTGCTTGTATATTTTCCCTTTACATCCCTTCCAGTGATTTAAATCTGTGGTGTTGTCTAAAACACACAAGAAAAGAAAAGGCCTGTCAGATTATGAACTGAAAAATACTCCTCATAGTGCTGGAATTTGGATGATCAATGAGTTTTACTTTAAAGCACTTATACCACTGAGCGTTTTCTGCTTCTTTCTTTGTCAGGTAGCAATTACTGCGCAAGGACGAGCTCTCCTTCTGACTGATCCTAGTACTTTTCTTCATTTTTGCTCATGACAGATTCCTTCCCCAAACCTGCATAAAGGCAATATTCTCTGTAGGAGTGAAAATCATTCTGTTAAAATTTCTCCAGTGTCTGGTGCTCTCGTTAGGTAAATGCCTCACCTGCTGCACTACCTTTATCATTCAGTGCTGGTTAGAACTGGTATGAAAATACTGCGTAGGCATTGCTAAAAAAGACAGTCAACATCAACACAGCTTGATCCAAGCTGATGCTGAGTACTGACTTGCCCTGGGAAGGGGTAGTTACCTCATGTTGGACAAGCAATTGTTGTGCACAATTGCTTGTCATAAAATGAAAGGTTAAAGAAAATTGTGCCATCGTGGACAGAATGGCATTTAGAAAAAGTAATAATAATCAAAAGTCCTGGCTGTACTTGAGCAAAAGTAGCCAAGTATGATTGCTTTCTAAAGAACTCAAACTGTGTGATATGTACTTGTTTTTATAAATAGCTATTTGAAAACACATGCAAACTTCTGGCAGGTATGGCCCTCACCAATAAGTCTGACCTGCAAGAAATTTGGTGTATGGAATTCATTTTCACACAGCAAATCCATTTTACTTGGAATGAATTCATTGCTATAGGGGAAAACAGCAATATCTGCCATTCTTTTCTCTGGCACAGGGCCAGGAACTCTACTTGGTCTAGCATGGCTGAAAATCTCATGGCCATAGTCCTGGTTCCTGTGCCAGCTAGGACTACTGAACCTTGGTGCTGGTGTTGCTCTCCGAATGATGATGGCTTTGAGAGATATCTGCAAATAGAAACTTTACGCTAGAAATTTATTTGGATCAGGATGGAATTGTCATTTATTAGCTCCCTGGGACTGAGCTTCCTTGTGGTGTTTTTCCAAAGCTTGATCTGTTCTGCTCACCAGGCATGGAGAACTTTGACTCTTTACGGAGGAAGAGTTGGTGTTCCAAAGTCATGTTGAGGAGTCAGTTTCCTTCCCATTGCTTTACAAAGTCCTATGTTATGTTCCTAGTGTTTTTGTTCTTTTGGAGTTCTGTTTCCAGATCCCACTGACTTGCATATTTCTCGGTGCCATTTCTTATTTGCCAGATGTGAGACACAGACATTGTGGTCCGGTAACAGAGTATCCCCAAAATCTATGCAAATGAACACTTGTTCTGAAAGTCAAAGTTCATGTGCAGCTGAGAAAGCTCAGAAGGCAGCAAAAGGAACAAATGGCTGCTCACAGTGTCAGCTCCTCATTGTGTTGCCCTCTGCAAGAGGCAGCAGCCAGCACAACTTCTCATGGAGTTACAGGCAGGGTTCTGTGGGTGTGGTGGGTTACATGTCCAGGGTGTCAGTAGAGATACAGCTTAGTCTTTGTCCATGTAATATCAGGCAAGTGGCAATCTGTAAAATGCTCAATTCATCCAATCTTAGAAATACATATAACCATAATCTATTTCTATGGAAAACCTGCCATTTTAACTTTTGTTCATCTATGCTACAGCTCAGTCCAGAACTGGGAACATGTGTTGCTTGTGAATCATAAATAATCCACTCAGGACTGGATGTGGTCTCAGCAGCAGGAAATTCGTGCTGGTCAATGCCTCTGAAAGGATGAGTGTTCTCTTACTTTTGTGTGCTCCCTCCCTTCTTTCTCCTGTGCTGCATGTCAGCTGAGGCTGGGGAGTGAGTTGTTGAAGTATGGTTATTAATGAAGAATGAGGGAGACATTCTAGCTCAGATATGCACAGCTCTCCACAATCCTTACGTTGGTTGTGTTCTCTATTACCTTTCACAATGACACTTGGCATTTCCTTAATTGTTAAAGATGTTTTAAATTGATCTTTCTGAACTGATTTTCTCTGCTGTCACATCTGCCACTTCATGTCAGACTTCAAACATTCCTGTTCTGGCTCAACCTCAGTATCCTTACAGTACTTGATATGTTTTTTCTGGGAAACATCTGCCAGATTCCAGAATATTTCCTGTTATTTCTAAATGCCAAGGTTAATACTGGATGTGGCTGGGTTTAGTACTGGCCTCATTATTGTAGCCATCCCTAAGAGACTCAATTTTCTTTTTCCTTAACTTTTGGTTATTTACACTAGTGAAAATACATCTCATTCTTTATGGCGTTGAATTAGCAGTGTAAATATAATCTTTGATTCTTTTAGGTATTGTCTGTCTATTTTCCTGTTCACTAAGGAATGATTCCTTAGCTCTCTCCCCTCCCTTTGATCTTGAATGCTACTTTTCTCATTACCATTATCAGAACTTTAATTATAAAGCACCACTTGCTATGTCTGTGAGTGGCAGAACCTGGCCTTAAAAGAATACATTTTGTCTTTTATCTTTTTATTTCTTTTTTGTACAGCTTTACTTAGAATTGCCTTCAGAAAGATTATATTCAAAGGAATTCACATTGAATTATAGTTTGATCAATATTCCAAATGCCAGTTATTAGACTTTAAGCAGACTATGCTCGTGGACTGCATTCATCAAATAGGCTGTGCATAGCTGTGCTGGAGAAGACAGGGAGAGAACAATCAGTTATATTAATCTGTTAGTTAAAGTTGACAAAAATAATCTTTAATGTTCTTTCTTTATGTACATTTCCTCCTGTTATCTTGACTAGAGAAAATAGTTTGTAGCACAGAAGAATTTTCATAAGCTGATTTTCAGTAGTTCGAAAAGATTAGCGGTAAGTTGACACAAGCTGTGGGCAAAAATGCTAATCATGAAATTATATGTTGCTGAATATCACCTTGTTTTGAATTCAATAAGGTCTGTGTTCCAACAGATATCTAGGCTGGAGATTCTCCTGCTTCCACTCTGCAGAAGGGAGCCATTATGGGGGGGGGAATAGCATGGCATATACTGATGTCAAGTCAAATTCATTTCAAAACTGGTGAGAACTTAGCCTTTGTAAGGACTGATTCAGATATGTAAGCTAGTTGAAATATATATGTGACTTTTTGCATAATTGCTTAAGAGGTACAAGTAATAACAACTTCATTAGTTATAATTTCTACAGCTTTATAAAGAATACTTAAGCCACTGGTTATGCTGGAAATGCAATTGTATCTAAGTAACAGCTGCTGTTTTACATTAACCTCTGCTTCCAGTCAACATGTAAAACTGCAGTGTGAAAAAAGTGTAAATTCAGTGGAAGTATCCTAAAGTCAATAGGAAATAAAAAAAATCCACTTTGTTAAAAGATTTTTTTTTTTTTTTGGAAAATGAAAAGGAACAATTCAGAACAACTTTAAAATCTCTCCACTATCATGAAATATTTGCATTTGTTTGCTTGCAAAACATTTGCTATACTGTTTTCCCGTGTGCACATGCCTGTTGAATGTAACTTTAAAGTTCCCTTTTTAATGGACTTTCTTCAATTTATATTTATGTTAATTTCAAATGAGTGCTTCAGAATAGGTGCTTGACAGATGTTTTGCTGGGCTTAAGCTGAACCTTTATATATGCCCCATCTTCTTTGAATGTTCCTCCTTTTTTAGTTTTCATTTTCCTCAGAGAAAAAAAATGAAAGAACTTGGCAAGGCAATTCAGCTTGACACTCTGAGGCATTGCATGAGTCATTGGAGGAGATTGGAAGATATTCGCATTCTTGCCAGCAATTCAGGCTTTTTACAAGGTTCTTGTTTAAAAGTAATGGACAACCTTTCCATTGCAATCTCTTCCTTATGTTTTAATTCACTAATAGTGCCAGGATGATGGGCTTTGTCATTATAAATACAGCAGCAAGTGTAATTATTTTGAATATTTTTAAGGAGTTTGGTTTGGTTTTTTTTCCCCTGTTCTGTTTTCTATTCCTGGTTAGTCAATTATTTTCATGGATGAAAAAAAAATATGCTGTTTCATGGGGGGAACACACTGAATCAAACTAATTAAAGTAACTATTGGTGTTGGAAGTTTATTTATGGTATTTCTTACCAAGTTCCCCCTGGACAGGACAACTGAGAAAAAATGCATGAAAAAAAATTTTCAGTTATTTTCTAATTCTAGATTCTATTCCTAATTCTATTTTCTAATTCTAATTTCTAGATTCCATTTCTTCTCAGCTCTGCCTTCCATTGCTATTATGTTCTCTACAAATCTCTCTGTAGTTGGTGCTGGCTTGTAGATTGAAAGCTGTAATAGCAATTTGAGTTTATGATTTCTCCATCAGCTTGAAATAGAATTGAAATTGTTGTGAGTTAACCTCAAATTTAAGCCTTCCAAAACTTCAAGCCAGATCCCATTAATCTTCAGAAAATAATATTTTTATTTTAAACAGAATCCTAAGTGTCTTTCTCCCACTGCTACGCCTTTAGCCATTGCAGTGAAACAAGAATGTATTTGTTGATCCAAAAAAAGCAAAAACTAACAACACAAATACCTAAACTCAAATTGATGTATCAGCCTAGTGGAGAATCTGTGAGGTGGTAAAAACAGTGTCATGGACTTTGGACTACCAGAGTCAGGCGTAATATGACAATGCCTGTGAAATACGTTAAAGTTTTTCCTTTACCAAGGTTCTTTTTTCAAAGGATACTGAGATTGAAGCTTTCAGTTATGTGATGCCCAGAGGGAAGCTTTTTCTTTTGAGTTTTAGATTAGTTACCAAAAGTAAATGCTCCTCTTCTGCCATCTACTATGTCAAGATAAGTATATATCATAAATATGGTATCCAATATGTTGCCTGTGACTGTTCTTCCACTGAGGCTGTCATCAATTTTGTTACTTCTAATTGATACTTATAAAAAATTCTTATTCTAATTGATACTTATATACTTTTAATTCAGTCATTTTATGTGGTGTGTGAGAAACCCAATGGTTATTTTTACGTAGTTCTGGAGACATGGTTTCTAGAGCAGCTTTTTGTGCAACATATCAATTGAGCAGCACAGTCACCCATGGACAGCCTGCAGTCTCTGTAAGGGTGTGCAGGTTTTGGCTTGGGTGGAGTTAATTTTCTTCACAATAGCTGCTACATTTTGGACAGAGGTGTTTTCAGAGCTGTGCTGCTGAGCACTGCTTGCACAGGGTCAAAGCCTTTTCTGCTTCTC
This sequence comes from Leptocoma aspasia, assembly GCA_013399835.1. NCBI lineage: Eukaryota > Metazoa > Chordata > Aves > Passeriformes > Nectariniidae > Leptocoma > Leptocoma aspasia. The sequence goes on from VXAX01003646.1 coordinate 1,313,938, forward strand.
ACACTCCCCCCGAGTGAGTGCACTGGGGCTACACGAGAAAGAGATGAGGCCAGGACAGCTGACCCCAAATGACCAAAGGGATATTCCATGCCATATGGCATCAGGCTCATTATATAAAGAGTGGGGAAGGTGTTCATAATTATGGTATTTGTCTTCCCAAGGAACTGTTACAGGAAGCTGTGCTCTCCCTGGGATGGCTGAATCCCTGCCTCCCCCATGGGAAGCGGTGAATGAATTCCTTGTTTTGCTCTGCTTGTGTGCCTCTTTTGCTTTCTCACAAGTTTTCCCATTTTTAGTTCTCCAATCCTCTCCCTCAACTGACTGTGAGGGGAGTAAGCAAATGGCTGTTTCGGACTTGGTTGCCAGCTTGGGTTAAACCAAACGGGGAACCTGAGCCTGAGAGTCTAAAAAGAGACATTCCTCAGAGGACACTTAAACTGTCCCTGAGTCCACATTTGGAAGTTCATTGGTTTCATGATCCACCAGCTTGGTCTCAAAAACAGCTATAGGCTGGTACAAGCCATGTGGGTAGACATACCTAATGCAATTTATTTTAAATCATAACCCTGAGATTGTTCTGTGGATCGATGTCTCAAATATTAAAGGCTGACATGAATCCAAATAGCTGGACATAGAGATCTGTGGTATGGATGTTATCGCTGCCAACCATTATAAACACTCTGTTTTATTGCTTTCTTGGGAGAACAAAGCCAACATTCACTCAAGAAATGAGGGGTGTTGGCCATTTCTAATAAATGTTAAATAGATTTTTACCATTTGCAGTTTTACTAGAGCAAACTGATAAAATATTCCTGCCAATTTGTTACCACTTCTTTAGTTGTGAAAAAGATGAGCAAATATAGTGTGTGCATGTGACAGAGGGAGAAACAGGTTCTACTTCAACAATTTTGCTGGAGTTTTATGCCTTATAACCTGCTTGGTAAGCTGCATGCTTGATTGAAAAGGAAATGGTGTGTTCAGTCGATGTCAGGCCAGTGTCAACATAATGTTCATGTTAGTGCAGATTTAGATGTGGAAATCAAACACTGGTTTGGGGAGGCAGACATTACTGCTTAGAGGTACTGCCAAGCATGGGAACTTACACAGCTTGTCATTAGTTGAGTGGCAGTAAGTATCTACACCAATGAACTGTAAGACAGTCAGGATCTGCTGGATGTACTAATATACCATCCTTGTTTTGGTAATTTAACTGAAAACCAGGAAAGAGTGTTAATGTGAGCTAGGGTGAAATACTCCTTAACATCCAGAAAGAAATGCTGTACTAGAAAAGTCCAGCTAAACTTAGTGAGTTAAGCTGCTTCCTTTCTCTACTGAAACTAGTGTAAAAAAAGATGGAGCTTCTGATAATGTAGTACTTGAGTCACTTCTTTTTCCTCTTCACAATTAAGCTGCAGGAAAAACAGCTGATGTTAACAGTGTGCAGTAATGAGAACACACAAAGAGACAAGGTCTGAATAAAGCTCAACCTAATCACTATTCTTCCTTTAGTGGTGACAAAAGGTGAATGACCAGGGAAAGGTGCAACACGTTAAACACATGGACATGTTTCTGCTCTACACCTTCTCGGGTTCTGCTGATCTGAGACTCGAGGGCGGAGACAACATCAATCCAGAAGTGGTTTCTTACCTTCAGAAGTCTGTTTTTTTCTGATTCCAAAAGCTCTTTCGCTTTTTTTGTTAGGACTTACTTTTCTTCCTCAGTAAATTTTGAGAGTTTTCCTCCAATGTGTTAAGTAGGTGCTACATCATGGAAGTTGCTTTCATGGTTTTATAGTATTTCTTATTTATCTGTTTGGCTCAAGGCCTAATTTTGCTCAGTCTACCATTCCTGTATTGTGGATTATTGATTAAATATGCTGGTATTATATAGGCTATTGGCAATTATGTTACTTCCTGCTGCTCAGTTTCCATTACCATGTTTTCCAGTTTGTTAAACAGTGTAAACACACTGTTAAAAAACATTTAATTGAAAAACTTCATATTTCGTTTCCTCCTTGATGAAGTTTCTTGTAGGAGAAAACCCAGCAATAATTCCTGTTGAATTGAATTTATTTCTCAAATGATATTCTTCAAATGAGACTTTTAAGTCCAGAAGAAATCATTATTGACATCCAGTCTTAACTGTTGTGTAGTGCAGGGTACATCACTTCTGTGAGTTTTTCTTTCATCAAGACCCCTGACATGTCTGTCAGAAGAACACCTCGTTTTAATTAGGTGCTAAGAATGAAGCTATCAAAATGATCAAAGAAAGTACCACTGGCCATTCATTTGGCAAGTTACTGCTTAAGTTCATGTAATGTGTCCCAGAAAATGATCTCTCAATGAAGTCAGTGACAAAAATCTAGACAAATAGCCAGTACTGAACCCATTGTTCTAAGTCCAGTTTGGAAGAAATAAGAAGAGGGTTGTCCATTCAAGATGGCAAAGTGTCATCTGGAATGATTACTATTCAGTAGTTTTCTACCATTGTAGTTCAGAATCATATGACATTATGCTGTGTGCTTAAGTTTTCATCATGCTGCAAATTTTCCCATATTGCTGTCTTTCAAATTTCTTTCAAAAATCTGATTTAGAAAAAAACCCAATATGTATGAAATAGGATGTCAAAAATGGTAAATTCTAGTATAGAAATATTTAGAATATCTCAATAGACCTGTATATCAATAATGTCTGTGTATTAACAAGTAAAGAAATACATTAAGAGAAAATTTGAGGAGTGAAATTGTTCTGGCTGAGGAACTGATGTTCAAACTGTGTTTATTCTCCTCAATTTACCTCAGACTTGCTTCATTCTGTTCCCTGAACAGACATTAGCAGCCAAACAGAGCACATATACTGGGTTTATTTCTCCTGAGAGATTTCCAGTTTTCCTACTCTGACACCAGTTTGCAAATAGGGAAAATCAAGAAACTATTGAAAACCACACTCCAGAACCAAAGTAATAATGATATCAGCACTTTCTGCATTCCTCTTACTGGATTTTTCCATAACAGATACCACAGCTGCTGGGTTAACTTGCTCTCCTACAACCTCCTTATAGCAGGAGCTGGTTAGTTGGATGACTTTGGATCTTGACTTAGGTTCTTCACCTGAAAAGTAATAGTGCCATTTGAATTTGCTGGATTGTTTCATATGGGTATTTGAAAATCTAATCTAACCCTGTATATATTTTCAGTAGTGCTCATCAGGAAAGCCTGAAATGAAAAACTGGTGGACAGTTTTCCTGATGATTCAGGAGGCTGATAATTCTATTCCTTTTCTTTCTTGATTGCGATAAAGCAATGAGACTTGGCAGAAACAGAAGGAAGCCTTTTCAGACAGCCTCCCCAGCAAAGGCTGCCATGTGAACCAGGACTACCATTGCATAAAGACAACTTCTCACCAACGTCCCACCTGAGACTTGCCCCCTCACTGCAGATACAAAACAAATACTCACAGCTGTGACATGACTTGCATCTGGGGATGGGCAAAGATTTTCTCTAAATAGTAAATCTTTAGTACTTCTGAAGCTCTTCAATCATTTATATTTAGTATAGCAGCAGTATCAGTTGTCAAAGGTAAAATGTCATGGTGATATGTCCAGTAGACAGGGGATGAAGAACCCCACTTAAATTCTCTGTGCATCTTAGCATGAACATGGATCTTAATTTTCCAGCTTGCAGGCTAGCAAGCACACAGAGAAAGCTTTGAGAATTTGCTGTGGACTCTGTCTTATTTCTGTGAAAGCACATTCCCAGGGGAAAAGAACTGAGATATGTCTGGTTCCAAGAAAGATGCACTAACTGTGAGGTTAGAGTGTTGCTTTCTTGCTCTTGTGCTATTTTTAGGAACAGTTTTTTGGAAGAAGTAGAATGGCTCCTGAAGAGTAGGGCAGATGGGTACATTTTAGGATGTTCAGAGTCACATCAAAATACTTTGTAAATATTAAACATCCCTTAGAAAACCCAACTATTTTGGATATTTAGCTGGAATAGAGAGACAGTCCCAGACTGTTGGTGTGATCTGAGCCTAGAGTGCATATCCACTTGGGTTCTTTTAACTAACACCTGAGCTTCCTTAGAAAAGGAACTCTGTGTGAATTTTGTCTCAATCAAGAGTATCTGCTATCTTTTATTTTAAGGGATTGCTATCTTTTATTAGTATCTGCTATCTTTTATTTTGCTGTTAATGTTGGGTGGGCTTTTTTGTACCCTGGAGTGAAAGGTGTTTTTAATTTTAAACTACTTTCCTATATTTCCTTAACCTTCAGCATGAACCAAGCTGAATCAGTTAATCAAAACTCCACACAATGTTCTGTCAATATAGATCAATTCTGTTTTCAGTGCAACAATAATTAGAAACCTCAGAATTTTAAGAAAAACTGATCATACAAAAAATCCCTTTGTGGCTGAAAAAGACAGTATAACGATCCAGTCTGAAGTTTAATTCAGAGATGTAACTTTATGTTTCAGACTTTGACTATTAAATAAAAATTCTTTAAGAATCCATTTTTGCATTTGTAGCCTGATAAGAAAATACTATGCAATGAAAAAGTATTCTAGACAATTTAATTACTGACTATGTAGACATGTTGTGCTTCCCACATGTTTTATTAGAAAGACTTAGGTCACACTGTATGTACTAGCTAACCACTACCCTTTGGGAGACCTCAACATTTATGGATGTAGACCTTCCTGGAGCAGTGTGGAAAGCAACCAGCCACAGCAGAGATTGCAGAGGTTACTATATTCTGTTACACTGAGAGGTTTGTGTAAGAGAGGGGTTTGGAACCAAATGGTGGTGATGGAGAAGGGGTGATGATGTCTCTGAGCTCCTCCTGAATGTCTCTTTGAGAAAGAACATCTCCAAGTCTCAAGATTGCCTTGAAGAAGCATAGCTAGGGCTAACTCATGCTCATCCTCTCCTATCTAACAGTTATTTTCTGGTGTGAGTATACAGCATTAAGGAATAAAGAAAAATGTCTTTGATTCCTGGCATATTTTACATGTATGTGATTTCTGGTTAATTTAACTCTCTCCCACATGGATTGTGACTGTGCAATGACTTTGAGGGAAATGTTCCATCCACAGGTCATAGCATGACACAGTAAGTTGTGTTGAAGGGGACTTCTAGAACACTCCTCTGCAGCAGTTTAGCCTTGGGGTTGTGAGGAGCCCCTTTTTCAGCAAAGAAATTTCTTCCACACCTGCATGACTTTCCACGTGTTTAAAAGGATTGCTCTCATATTTGAGAAGGCTGTCATAACCACACACCAAAAATAGTTCTGTGCATTCTGAGTAGAGAAATGATTTTGCCTGGATCAGTGAACATAGCAATAATAGCCATGAAGCTTACTGCAGTTCTTGTAGAAGAGGTTTCTTAAATAGCCAGAGTGGTCTGTTAGATGCAAACAAAGCAAGCAAATGAACGGGGCTATAAAAATAATTCTAACATATAATTTTATGAATGCAATTCTTGAAACTCTTTTTCATCATTGTGAATATACAGGAAATTACAAAGCACAATTGTTTACTGCTACCGAAGTAACAGAAGCATGCTAAACCATCACCCAAAATCATTCCCATAGATCATTTGTTTGGGATAACAAATTATTCTGTTCTGTTTTGCAATAAATGAAGCATTTTAGTACAGCAAAAGTTTCACGTACTGCTGGTATTATTTCCTTTTCAACCACATTAAAAAAAGGCAAAATGGAGAAAGGGCAAATTATTTTCTGTAGCTCTGGATCCCTCAATAAAAAAAAAAAGTAAAAATGTTGCTGATACGTACAGCTTAAATGAAACAATCAGTTGTCATCAATGGTTGTTTTCAAGAACACTTGAAAAGTAAAAAGCCTACTATAGGTAAGGGGTTTAAACTTGGAGATATATTTTCATTTATGAATGGAAATGAGGGGGAAACTATAGAGATATTGCTTTATTAAATAATAGTTTAAAATGAGAACAAATATATATTTCCACCAATTGTCCATTTCATAAGCTGTGTAATATAGCAGAGAATCCTATGGGTAGTTATTATTGCTCTTCTTTTGCTGAGAGTTCTAAATGTTTCATTCTCTAAAGTTTGAATGAATGAAAATTTTGAACCTTATGTCCACAAGATGATTTCCATAGTCTTCAGCTGTATGAATCCTATAATGATTTCCATATTATTAGAAATACACTAAAGATTTAGTACATTAGATGTGTTTTTAAATATCTTTAAAAAATATAAAGATCTTCTATATATAATTTTCAGTGAGACATTTCCTTCATCATACAGTGTTGTATGCTTTAAACTACATTTCTAAAATTAAAAGCTCATTGTGTAATATATGTTGAGCTTTATTATTCAGTGATTTTCCACTAAAATATTATTATTGTTTAAAAATTATGAACGTAATCTTAATTTGAAAACTACCATTATAAAATAAAAACATAAATAAATATACATTTTGCTGGAAGATTCCACAATGCAATAAGCTAAACAGTCACTGTGATTCTGTAAAACACACAGTTTAAGATAAGAAGATGATTTATGAGGAAATTAAGACGTATCACAGAAATATGACTTTATGAAATATGACATATGAAATATGTCATTTCTTTGCGTGAAAAGTAGGACCCACTGAAAGATTCATACATTTTTGTTTGGACAAACTTGAGGTGTTTTAAGAAAAAGTCTATTTTCTCTGTTACTCAGTCTTAGTGATGTGAATTTCTTAACACTTGTGGAAGAAAAATTTAAATGTTTTTCTTCTAGCGTAAACAGCCTTGGACAGGTGTAAAAACTTTTGAATGATAGTTCTCTTTATACTAGAATCTAAAGTTAATGTTAATTGCAAATTTAGAAATGGTAATAAATAACTGGTTTAAAAGTAACAACAAAACAAAAACTAGGTTGTATTTCTGTATTTTATAGCTGGTCATATAAAGCCATTTTAAACACTGCATTGAAATTTGTGGTGATTTTTACTGTGAGGAATTAAAAGTGGAAGAAAAGTAAATGGTATATCAAGGACTTCTTCCTCATCAATGCTGGAAATACGTCTGTCTTAATATTGCTTTTATTTTAAGTGACTTCACTTTCACCTCTTCCCAAGAATGATGATTGCTCTATCTCAGACATTTCTGGTAGAACTGTACATGGTTATAAAGGCCTTTGCATTTGAAATTCAGAGTACTTTGTTTGCCTAATAAAATTCTTACATAAAGCTCAATTTTTACATTTTCTCTCCGTAATCCTTCTGTGATCCTAAGCTCCCCTGGCAGCATGAGGACTGACTGAACTACACCCCGGGGGAACACTGCAAGTGTCTTGAGCAATTTATCTCAATGGGGCAGTACATTCAGATTATTGCCCAACATAACCTGGTGGTGATTAGTTTGGTCATCTTCTGACCTTGCAGACCTCAGGAAGATAGTTTTGCATAGGCAAAACTGCTACTTTGACATAGTATATCTAATAATCATAAGCTGTGAGATACTTTAGAGACTATTCTCTCCAAATAGCACTTGTCACTGGCAGTTCTGGCTGGCAAGAAGGATAGAAATAAAATTAAGTGGGACGAATCATCTCTCATCAGAGAAAGCAGAAAATATTTCTCGTTTTTTTTTTTCCACTGTTACTTTGCTGTTTGGGAAAGGATGCCTTATTCCTTATGGAGTCTCTAACTATTTGAAGAGCTCTAAACCTCGCCCAGATGGAGTTCCTGATGCGATGCTGAGTAAACAAAGTTGGCTATGGCAGCTGTGCTTTGCAGTACTGTGTAACTGCAGCCAGGTTCAATGACACACAGGGTTGCCTTCTGCAGCCCTGAAGCCCATGGACATTAACTGCTACGTGCAGCAGAGGAGGGTGCTAGACCTAAGTGTGTGTGTGTAGACATCCTACACAGAAATGCCTGCCTGCTCTGTTCTCTACTCTTTTGATAGTGCCTTCTGATAACCTGTTTGAAAAATTTGAATTAAAGGGGTTAACATGCCTCTGTCACTACAAGATGTAAAACAGCACTCAGTGCTGCATACAGACAGGCTTCAGTCTGCTTATATTCATAGCAAACAAGATTAAGCATTGGTAACATTTTATTTAAAAGTATAAAAATTGTGGGAATCCACTCAGACTTGGAAAGCATTAGGGGAAAAAAAAGCATCTTAACAGCCGATATTATTCCCTTTCATGCTAGTTTGGAGTGTTTCTATAGAGACCGGTTTTCTTTTTACTTTGCTTTTAGAAAATCTTGTCTGACAGTCTTTTAGAGGATACTGAGGATGATAACTATTGGAGGGAGACTGAAGAAAGAAGGTACTAGGGATGTGAGCTATTGTAGTTGCTTTTGCTGATGACAAAGCAACATGCACACAGGAGAGAGGGGGAAAAATAACAGCAAAGACTGAAAATGTAGTTTCTGCTTCTGGCTCATGCTTCAAATCGTACAGTTAAAGACAGCCACAGCACCTGGTCTCCTCACCCATTGTAAAGTCTGTCAAATATCAACATGCTTAGGACTGTGCTTTTAGCTGCCTTTCTAACATGAGAGGCACTCACAGCAGTAGCACAGAAACAAATAAGAAAAGCAGCTGTAGTAGACTAAATGGAAGGATAGGAGAGTCAAAAGGAGACAGAGGGAGAAAAAATCATAAAAAAGGAAAGAAAGGGTGGTAAAGCCTTCTGTTTAACTGTTTCATATGACTTATGTACTTAAAGAAACCAGAAGTCTTTTATTCAATCTCTAGTCAGACCACCTCTCATCGAGGAGGTGATAAAGAAAGATACTGATCCTGGATCCTCCTTCTACCCACCCCCCCAAAACCTCTGATTAGAAAAAAGGTCTAAAATTATTGGAGTAGCTCTTCTTTTCATCAAATTATTTACCAGTGTGACCTAAGTTCTAGGAGAAAAATTTTAATTAATAATTTCCAAATCTATACACCTCATGTTCACTAGTTATGAGCATAAGGTAGTTTGATTTGATTGCCTTTTTTTTTGAGTTTCTCTAAATGTTTTTCCTACCATCATCTTTTGATAATATTTCTAACCAATGTAATCTGACAAGTGAAGTTGCGTTTTCATTATTTGGACAAACATTATGCAGCCCTTGTCTTAGGGAACATAATTGCATTAATAGAGCACTTTCATTTTGGGATTCTAAATAAAATTGAAAAACACTAAGTAAACCACTAGCATCTCAGTATCTTTCTGAGAGCACGCTAGTGCTGTTTTCCCCCCTCCCACTCTCCCTTCCTCTCTCTTTTTCTTATATGAAAAAAATAGTCCTCAAGGAGATGATGCAATTTTCTGAAGATCATTCAAGGTGTTGGTGGCAGAGCCTGGAGCTCTTGGCTCATATCCTTGGAATCCAGGAAATGAATTTATCTCCTTTAGGGTACTGTAACTAAAAGACAAATGTTTGTAGGCAATGTGAGTAAGACTTAATTTTAATTAAAAAATCCTTTTTTTAAAAAATTTTCTCCTGGGCTCAGAAGCATAACTATATAATCTTTCATGAGTAGGCCCTTGTAGTTTTGGTTTAAAAGCCTAACTTCTTTTTAAATGACATAATCTTGTTTCATGGTTGCAATTTTAAGTAAGCACATCTAAAATAGTCATGAGACAATGTAACCAGCTGCTTGGTATTTCTGTTGAGCACTGTGCTGTTGTACTAGATGCCATTAGCATTTTGCAAGCAAGTGCGGTTGAATACAAAATGAAGAATTTCTGTGTAGTGAGTACTTGTATTTTTATAAAGATTTGCCAAACCAATATTTTCCTTATTTTTCCCCTAACTAAGAGGTGGTTGGGGATTCATGGCAGTGATCATGGCAATACTGCTTTCAATTATATACTTTCAGAGAAGTTAGAACATCTATGGATTAGATTTTTGTAAATATGGAGGTGGAGTTTGTTCCTTAATAATATGCAGTGCACTGACTAAAATACAAGCAAATAAGAGAGAAAATCCTTTCATATTAATATTATCATATTAAAATTGTTTGTTGCATGGCTATACACTGAAGAGCAAGAAATTACTAAAATTAATGGCAGGTATTTCGGTTAAAAAAATCCGAAGAACCAAAGACCAGAAAACCATTAAGAATTAGGTGACCTCACAGAAAACTAAGTTAATCTGTCATAATTCAAGGGATTTTCTTTCTTTCTGCTCCCTGCCCTGGAATATAACATAGGAATAGGTGGGATATATTGCTAGTTAAGAAAACAGCTCTGCGGGTGCTAAACAGTATCACACCTTTGTTTTGTAATAACTAGTGATGTGCTGCCTTCTAGCCCCCAGTTGATTATTATCAGTTAGATTCACAGGTGGATTTTGCTGAAAATGTGTTCGTTGCTGTGCTGCAGTCTCTGCTGCCTCTCTTGTATCTTGCACATCTTGGGGAATGTCACTGAAGGTGCTGCAAATGCTGCTTGGCACAATGTCCTTCCTGAGTCAGTGAGATTCCCCTGGTGAGTGACGCTGATGAGCTGCCTAAAAGGCAGCTGAGTAGTGTGGTGGATGGGGAGACATAAGACACTGATAAAGAACCATTTTGTGAAAACAGCTGAGGGTTTTTTCCCTGTTTTTCTTCCCTGAGTGGAGAGTGTGAAGAGTCCAGGAATATGTGCTGATTCACTGACATTTATTTTAACTGGATCAGGAGGTAATGTCTATACTTGTATTAACACTAGGGCGTCACAGTTAGAAGTAGTATAGTTAAAAAAAGAAATCAGGATTTTCTTAGATTCTTAGTGTACAAGTAATTAGGAGAAGAGTCATCTGAGTCCAGTACTGCACTGAAGGCATTTTTTTTACCCATGTTCTTGCCCAGTAGTGCTGAAGGGATGTCTGAGGCACTCTGTTACTTAACCCTGACATTCTGATAAGGGGAAAATGTTCTGGTGAGTCTGATCTGATCCTCAATATATGGGAAGATCTTAGGACAAGCTGGAAGGAATTGCTGTATACCAAGAATAACTTTCAGTTTCTTAATTTTTTGCAAAGAAATAATGTTTCTTTTGTGGATAATTTCCTGTCATCATAATTTCTGTGTGTCACAGAGACTTCTGTAGGTATGTATGGAACAGAACCCTATTGTATTCATTTCGCAAACTCAAATACCCAGGTAAAGGTCACAAACTCAAATACCCAGGTACATTCCCAAATGTAACTTTAAATCCATACTAGATTTCCTAGTTCAACACCCTCTCCTCATTCACCTGTTGTCACTGAAGGTTTTGTGAAAAACAGACACTTCTATACACATCTCACAGTATTTAAATGTCTTCGCAGGTATTTCCAGAACTGTATAAATTTTTATTTGGGCATGCTCCTCTGTCAACCTGGCTTGCAGACACTGACAACCAGGATGTAGCTCATGGAAAGCTTCTGGCCATTAGTAGTATAAATAAAAATGCTCTCCCTCTCTTCATAGTTCCATACATAGAAAACTCCTTAAGGATTTGGGAATGCTCTCTATGATGAATAAAATTAATCAAAGATATTTCAGAAGTGAAGAATCAGATCCACTGTGTCCTCCACCTGCCTTGCCAGCTGGTCTACATGTGTTCCTGAAAACATGCCTCAGTTAAAAAACAGACTCATGCCAGAATTTTGAAGTTATGCCATTTCCTCATGTTCATTTCCCATTTGAGTAGCAACAATCAAATTTAACACAGCAGAATTTCAAAGACTGCTGAGCAAATCTAAGTTTTTGTATGGCACCCAGTGTCACCCCCTCCCAAACAGTGGTCTAACAATAAGGATGACATTTCATTTGCCTCTGCGAGACAGATGGAAGGTGACTGCAAGTAATGTGAAGCGTTGTGTGGACATTATCTTTTCAATTCTATTTTTTTTTTTTTAATGTGTGTGTGTAGTGAATACATACAATACATATATGCACTATATATACTCAACTGTTAGCTCACTAGTGTAACCTTGACTTCCACTCATGGCTTTCCTTTCCATGCTGATGTTGCTGTTTCTGGCACTGTGTGGGCATGTGTTTGTATATTCATGAGCAAAGAACATATATGAAAATAAAAGCTCAAATTACTTGCCTAAGAGATTATATTTTATGAAACATAGGTTGCAGACAATCTTCTATTCTCTATAAAACTGGAATAATTATTATGGTAAAAACCAGGCAAAACTATGATCAAATATTTCATGGAGTTTTGGGGTTTTTTTTTGCAGACTTGCAATGTTAATGGAAATTCCTAGCCAGAACTGCCATAATTTAACCTTTCTTTTTTTTTCACAATTTTTTCACTCTTGGTTCATCTCTAGATTTTACTAGAGTTTGAAACAAAACCAAGTCTCAGTCTGTAGATTTTAGTGTAACTTACTATAAATGGAAGGCAAAACAATCCAAATATTTGCAAAAATCCACACTCTATTGCTTTAACCAGAACTTTAATGGACACTGTTATACAATATTACTTCTTACCAAGACTTGCAAAATGAATACTGCCACTTTTTATCAGTATTGCTCCAACAAAATGGGTTCCATGGATATGTCTGTCCTAACCACTAGGTTATCTGTTCATTATGTCCAATATATTTATGGAAGATGAGGAGTTTAAGACATAAGGGTGAAGCTAAGGTTAAACTTTCAGCCATTATTGCTCTTCCTGTCTTTCACAATTACTTCATTTCAAAACCGTATCTGTTCCTTAACACTCTGCTTCCTATTCTGCTTTCCTATAATGGCTTAACTGGTGATACACGCTCAGCAGAAAGGATTTTCTCTTCTTGTTTCTCTAATTCGGGTGTAATTTTGTGAACTTGGAATGTTGCTTTATCAAAACTGTTAGGTTTATAGTCTAAACCTTGTGTCAGAGTTTTTTTTTATCTTACTTAGAAAATAGATTTAGAAATTAAGAAAGTTCCTTCAATTACTTTATAATAATTTGATCTTCTCCAAATTCCTTCTGTCTCCATGAAGTATACATCAATTTTAGTTTATGTTTGTATAAAAAACAGATGCTCCCTATAGATGACCTACCACTTGCATTTCATGCCCAATGGCCATATTTTTACCTTTATCTTACGGTGTCAATCCATTATCTAAGACAAGAAAACTCCTTCAGTCACAAAGCTGACAAAGATTAATGGCAAATGTCGCTGCAACCATTAGGATTCAAATATTTCGTTTTTATCAGGTGCATATTATTATAACACTGAATCTCAACTTTAGCTGTTCAGCACACAGGATTTTGTGCAGTAGTGGGAAGGGACTCAAAACTCTGGGTCTCTATGCAGCAGCATTTTAAGAGCTGCTGAACTTTACCTTTTGTCTTTCATTTCTCACAAGCTTCCTCCCTCCATTCCTTTTGACAATGCCTGGTTCTTAAATACCCTTTTGAAATAATATGAGTAAGGCAAAAAGTAATTGGTAATTCCTATAAAAGTAATTGGTAATACCTATTCTCCAGTTTAAATAAATTTCAATGTAAATGAAGAATACTATTCTGCACTGGAGTAGTTAAAAAGGAGGAGGTTTGAGTGTTTTGTTTTCTTTATACCAACAATTCCATCTATATTACAGGAAGAGCAATGTCATTTCAAAATTCAATATGAAGACCTATCTCATTTTGGATAATAAAAAACCAAATTTGCAGAGTAACATTTTCTAACAGATAATTTAACAGAGTAAGTTTTATTTTGTATTACAGTATGTTTCTCATAAAAATTCCAAAATTGCTATCTAGGATGTATTGTACATCCTATTCTGTAGAATGGCATCTCAGAACATTTATTTTTAATGTGCGGTAGCTTCTGAGAGTTCAGGGTTATTGCTATGGTAGTATAGTTTATCAAAAGGAATATTAAAAGTAGAGGAAAGGAGTGCAATCACTCTGCAGTAGGAACACAAAATCATATGGTTCAGTTTAGAAAAACATGTTAAACATTGACATTCTGGCAGTAATGGAGTTTAACAGCCATCATGGTGAGTCAGTGCTCAGTAAATTGAAACAATGAGAAATACAGCTGGAAACTTATGACCTACATTTTTAGTGACTGGTGATTCAGAGCCTGGAGCCCTTGTATATTCGAGGCAAGTCACAGTGGAAGGGATTAGGTCTCAAAAACAAGATCTCTGGAATATCTCCAAGACTGAGTTACTCAAAATCAAGTCTTGCTTTTTAAAAAGTGTATCACACTCTCACATCTGATTAAAAAGCAGTGAGGAAATAATATCATTAGAGTGCATATACTGCTACTTTTACTGAACTCTGTGACCTCGTACAGTTAATTCATTTGTGTGGCAAAGTCCTACAATGTTGATGAAAGAAATGCTGAAATAGCTTTTGATCAACCTCCATTGATCTCTATGAATTTACATCATTTGGAGACTTGGCTCTCAATGCTCATGAAACCTGAAGCATTCACTGTAGTGTATAACCTAGTGCAGAAGCCTATAACTTCTGCATGCATATCTTATATATTATTATATATACAAACCATACAATCATAGAATGGCATGGGTTGGAAGGGTCTGTAAAGATAATCTAGCCCCAACCCCTGTGCCACAGACACCTGTGGAGGAGGAACACCTCCTCTGGGACTAGGTTACTCAATGCCCCATCCAACCTGGCCTTGAACACTGCTGGCTTCCTTGCCCTCTCTGGCTTCCTTGCAGGCCTCCTTCAGGTCCTGGGAGGCTGCTATGAGGTCTCCACACAACCTTTTCTTCTCCAGGTTGAACAGCTCCAACTTCTTCAACCCGCCAGCTTCATCTGTATTTACTTTATAATCATCATTATTTATCTACTTTATAATGAATGTTTAATTTATAATCATCTTGTTAACAGGCTTGCAAAACAGTCAGACTGATGTGAAGGAGTATTTCATAGCAGGGGTTGAGCTTCAACTCATGCAATGAGCCAGCAGTGAGCCTAGTTACCATCTGAGACAGGACATCCCTACCCCTGGAGATGCTTCTGCCAGAGGACATCAAATCTGGCTTTGTTCTAATGCACACAAAAATGTGTGTCCATGCACATAAAATGTAATGATGTACAGGCACATTGTGCATAAATTGAATGCACTGAAAAAGGAGGTAAACTTAAATATCAGAAAGCAGGTGTAAGAGCAAACAGAATACATTTTAAACCAGTTAGACCTCCAGGGCTGAAGGGGTGGTTGCAGTTGTTCCAAGACTAAGTATTATAGTTCTCATCATATTCGTACATTTTGCATCTGAGCCTGGAGAACCAGTTTATGTTTAAGCTTCTTTCTGAGCCCCCTGTACAATAATGGGCAGATAGGGCCTCTATAACAATCTTAACTGTCCTTGTAAGAGTTGCAGACAATAACCATGTCATTTTAAGTAGGAATATCTGTGTGATCCTAATTTGGATACTTCTAGGAAGACCAGTATGTTTCATTATTTCTCTTTCTTCTACAACATTCAGACATGTTTTCTCCTCACTTCTGAACTGTGGAATGTTTCCTAGTAGAGCACAAACCACACTTAGCTCCTACAGTGGTAATTGACACCAAAATTCTCAGTGCTGGAAGGACTGACTGCAGAGATCTTCCCTTTAATTTGTTTTTCCATCTCTCCTCTCTCATGTGAGTTTCATGGTTGTTCATGTAAGGGTTTCTACTGTGTTGTGTGTTGGCCTTTTCCTTTTGTGTTCACGGATTCTCTGTCTGATGGCTCTGCTTTGTTTTCTCACATCTCTTGGGAGAGATCCTTTTTCTAGGAAGTCCTGATTAAGGCCCCTGGCCATGCGCTGATTTAGACATCTGATCCCTTTCCCAGTATGCATGCAATGTTATTTGATGAAATGAGCCTTATGATTGCAAAGCCTAAATATTCGGAAAAGATATGAAACATGAGGATATTTATGGACATTAGTGAAATGAGCAGTTTCATTTCTAAGTCATCCATGTATAGGAAGGAGAACCTTAAGTTTGTGCAATAACCATATGATTATGATCAGTGCATAATGATTGCTTTATTATTTGTGATTTTAAGTTTGATTTCACTGCTTTTTTCCCAAGTGGCTTCTACCAATGAAATCCCCCACACACACAAAAGAATTAATGTGTTCGATGCATTTTTCTACCTTGACATGTTGAAATTAACTTTGTCTCTAAGTTTCCAGGCTTTGTAACATTGAACAATTCTGTATTCCCTGAAGGGCTGTTATTTTTTTGCTTGTTTGTTTTTAATTTAAGTTGTTTATATTGCTGGTTTTGACTCTGGCGGTTTTATTTTAATATATTTTCATTTTGTTTTTAATCTCTGTTCCTTAAAAATACCTAAGCATCCATTTGCTCAGCAGCAGCCAATTAAAAGATCAGGCATGTGAAAAAATTATATGGTACAGTTGGGCAATATGAGAAAATGTAAAATATGTATTTATGTCTTACATTAAATCAGTAGCACCTTGTCTTCCTCCTTAGGTTAATGAGTACCAAGTAATGCTAATTCATGGCACTTACATATTCTGTATCTTCTAAAGCCACATTTAATACCAACTAATCGTTACATATTTATTGCTGTTTATCTCAATTATATTTATATAACTGAGCTACAAGTGAAAAACTGAGTATTTATATCTCTGGGCTATTTAGTGTTTCATGCTTAAACACTTAGTTTAGAAGTTGAACTGGAACAAGAATAAAGAAAGAAAGAAATGAAAAAAAAAATAAAGGTAAGCTGATGTTTCATCTACTCCTTGAAGTAAATTTATAATAATAGGTGGTGGCAGTTGTTGAAGAATTTATTTAGTGTTTCAGTGAATTCCTGAAAGCTATTAGTTCAGCCTCAAAGTAAATAAAATTCCCTTTTCATCTTCTCCATATTTTAGTTATCTGAAAAGCACCATACAGTGCCTGTGTTATATTTTAAGTCATCTTCAAGTTATTCTCATTCAGTTCTTCAGGCCATTGTCAAAAACAATTATCTGCTTTTTTTCTTAAGATATCCAGTCTCTGTGGGGGCAAGGTATCCTTGAGCACATTACCACATCAGAAGGCTGATTATGATCATGAATGATGGTGCTGAGTAATTTTCTTTCTTTCTTGTTGGGTGGAGCTGAAAGAGCCCAATATAGGTTTCCAGCTACCCTAAAATTGCTACTGCTGTATTATTCCAATATAAGTGAGAGTTTACCTCTAGCTAAATCCAAAAGTGAGTGCTTGGGAGAGAAGTGCTCTAGTAGAAAGAGATTGCAAGAGTTAGAGTTTTCTGCTCAGGGCTGTCATTTGTTCACAATTTCACCCTGAGCAAGAACTTTAAACTGTGCTCTGCTGCATGTGACTTATCTGAACACTTGTTGAGGTTCTCAGTAGGTATAAATCTTCCTTACCTCCCTGTTAAAAAAACCAACCAAAAAACAAAAACCCAGTCTTAGTTTCTTTTACTCTTTTTTTTTCTCCCCAAGCAAAAGTGAGAATAGATTGTCTTTTGGCCAAATTCTATGCCAAGGCAAAACTGAACCACAGAGGGAAATGAGTTGGAACCTTTGCTTGTTTCTGGCACTTAAAGCAGTGAGTTTCTACTCAGAACAGATGAGAGACCCTCTGGAGATGAACAACCATTCTTCCTGGCAATTCCCAGCTTTAGCCTGTTAGTCCTTCTATTTGTTTCTATGTTATTAAACAGAAGTGTTGGTAGAGGATTAGAGAGCCCAGGGTGCTGAAGTAGTCCTTCACTACTGGTTTATCGGTGTAAATCTGGCTGATTAAATAATCTGCTGGGAACTGATAATAGCTAAAAACTGTGCAGAAGAGAAGCTTCATCAAGAATTTTCTACAGCCTTTCACATGATTGCCATGAGAATTTCTCTAGCAAGATGAGGTTACAGGGACAAAATCTCCTGGGTGCAGGACTTCCTCCAAGTCAGAATTTGAAGACTGTGATGCTGCAGCCAGGGAAGAGAGGATGCTCCTTCAGTGGTTGGAATTTCACAACCAATTCATTGGCATCCAAGCAGCATGGCACTTAAACTGCCAAAAGGCTGTTGAATATGGAATGGATTTAAAATCTCTTGATTTTGCACTAGCTCTACTTATTGAGGAATTAAAACACTTTTTCTCTTTTTAAATTTCTGAGAACAAAAGTAAATACCATACTGCCTTCCATTATGAGCAGAATGAATCATTTATTGAGTGCTCCATAATAGCACTTAGGCCATAAGACACACTTTCCTGACAAATTGTGATGTCATGCTTGGGTGGCAAAAGTGACAGAACAATTGAAAGAAAGGAATTAATCACTGTCAGACTTCTCCAAAGTAATTTCTTTCTGGGTAAAATAGGTGTACACTACTTTTACATCGTTTTCTTCTAGAACATGAATGGAAGTCACCCAGGAATGGAAGAGTTTTTCACTATTATTCTAGAAAATTAAGTTAAAGTTCTTGCATTTGTCACTGGTCTTATTTAAGCCCTCTACTTGCATCCAAATGCAGCTCCTGTTAGAAGAAAAACATTGTAAATCCAAATGACAGTGATTTGTAGACACCTGAAAATGAGAATGATGTTTGGAAATGGTGAAGGGATGAGCAATTTGTATGAGTTAGCCAGCTTATACATATAGAAATTACCTCCTTTACCTCTTGAATCCCAACAGGCACTTGGGAATTTAACTTTACATTACTTCCCACACTGGCAACAAAAGCATTTCATCAGGAAGCAAATTCAGGAGTACCCCCAAAACTGTAAGTGCCTGATTTGAATATATTAGATATTCGAAAAGGTTGTTTGCTGGTTCTCTATCTAGATTATTTTTCTTCAGCCACAGTAACAGAGAAATCTGCTGATTCTCAGCATCTCTTGGAGCACAGCTGTAATTATTCAAGGACATGCATTCAAAAATGGAGAAAAGTGAAATCAGCAGACTCTGACATTTTGACCTGTTTATCTAGATTGTTCTATTCTCTGCACTGAAGCCTACAATCTTTAACAGTGCATCTTGGTAAAACACCTAATATTTATTCTTTAAATGTATTTATTGCCTCTACTGCATTATGATGGCCAGGCCAATTTAAAAAGAAATCGTTATTCGATGGAACTACAGATTCTTCAATTACCTCCAGAGTTTTTATCTGATTGGCCTTCTTGAGAAATACAGTCTGCCAGACAGATTGCATTGGGAGTTTTAGAAACCCATTTATTCGTTAGCACCTTCATAGCATTTTAAAAGTAATAAAAAAAGTTTCGCTTACTTGCATTCCATCCCCTCTAAATACGCTTCACAAGTTTTCTTAAATTTGTTCTGGCTGCTATTACATTGATTTCTACTTTTCCCTCTAACCCCTTTCCAGCATTCAAGAGAGGCAGCTGGTTGCCTGTTGATTATGACAGTGACTTCCACTTCTCATTTCTTGTCTTGGACCAAATGTTTCAAACTTCTTGTTGATTGTTGTAGGATGGCTTGTATGGCACCCAGCTGTAGTCAGTGCTTTATCTATGGAAATTTAATGTGATCAGAGTTATAAGAGTTTACAATAGTTTCAACATTTGGTAAGAATGATACTGTTGAGGGCAAATACTTTGAAGTTGAGAGTAGGATGCAAGAAGTAGAGAGAGTTGGAGAAATAATTTCATCAATTCCTTTCATGACCTAAATTTTTAATTGACATCTGTGGGAAGATGTGATTGTCCTCTTCTAATCTGGTGTTCTGTGACTGTGTTAAATTTCCTGTCCACTTTTTAAGTTAAGGAATGTCTTTTTTCCTCTGTTGAGAAAGGTAAGGGAGCAACCAGATATATTGTCAGGGAAGTATTTGTTTCCTGAAATATATAATTGGTATGATTGTTTGCTACATCAAAATTACATCATTGGAGTTATAACAGAGAGGAAGGAGACTTTAAACAGAACAAAAAAACCCAGTGAATATATTTACATGTTATGTGAGCTAGGAGTCTTTTTGACCTTAGACATGAAAATAAAGAGCAAAAACATCATGAAGTAGCATGTTGACATTTGACATCAGAGAAAGATCATCTCATCAAAGATGGAATGGTTAATTTGGGTTTCAAAAGTAGGAAGTGAACCACAGACAAAAAAATCAGTTCATTTTTATATTTTCTCACAATGCTACTTATGAAAAAGGTTGATTTACATTATAGTTTAAGTCATATCCTTCCTAACTAGATGTTTTAAAACCCCATTCATAGAATGTGACTTGAAATTAAAAGCAGAATGCTTTCCACAGAAAAATAAAAAGTGGGTGATGCTGTAGACTGCAGTTATCTGGTTATGAGTTTGCACAATCTTTCTCTCCCTCCCTGGATACTCGTTACTATTCTATAAGCACTCCAGTGAAGTATAAGCATGATTGAGTGTGTCTGCATTTTGCCATTAGCCTGTTCAGATGCCTCCTTTCTCAAGAACTGGTCCAGAGAGCAGTTCCTCTCCCTCATGCTCATTAGGTGAGGGCTTGAAAGTTTTTGTCCCTGGGTTGATTGCTCCCTGCAATTGTTTTCCTCTTCCAGCCTTCAGGTGGCTACTCCTCTCGCTCTTCTCAAATTATTTTCAGACCTAGGTAGTCACCAGTTTACCATCTTACTCTTATACCTGCTGTTTCCACCACAGACTTGGTCCCTATTCTAAGGGCAGAATATCCATAATGATTTCTTCATTTCTACTGGGCTTTTTTACAATTTTTTAGTCAAATCCTACCCAAGTCTGGATTGCACCCAGATTATCCATTTCATAACCCCCTCTTTTTGGGAAGGTGTCTTCAGGTTCCTGGTGTTTTTAAAGCCTGTGGCCTGATAGGATCCCATCTGGCTAAGACCTGTAGCTCCTCCTGTAAAAATCCTCTGAGTGTGGTGATGCACAGCAAGATTGGATTTTCAGTTTCAGTGAAATAGGTTAGAGTAATATTGATATTAGTTACTCTAGTAGTTTTGTGAACTGTTCCGACATCTGCTTTGGAGAGACTACTGTTCTGCAGATACTACCACTGTCCCATGGAAGATATTAGGGGCAGGTATCATGGAAATGTGCACATTTACTTTTGCTGAACATCTATCCCATGGATGAAATTCTAGCATGTATTAAGCACAGACCAGTGGATTTTCTTTATAAAAGTTTTTTTTTGTGCACCTGGTAGGAAATTTCAATATGGCCATACTCTGTATTCATTAGTTTCTGTGTAAATCTGGAGTCAATTCTGAAGATGTCAGTAAAGTTGTCCTGCATTGACTTCAGTGTCACGCTGATGAGGATACTGTCTGCTCTCTGTCTTGCTGCTACATCTGGTCTGTCACCACTCACGTGCATTTTCAGTTGATGGGATTGCCCTTTCCCCAACTGCTTTCCTGACAGGTGGATTCTGTAGTTACTTTAAAATAGTCCAAATCCCAGTGGATAGCATAATTAGTTTGGTCATTGCAACAAGCTTTCCATTGACTGCTGGACCAGTCTGTGTTTAAACTGCCATCCATCTCCTAGGCCTTTCTTGCTGCCAGCATGTCAGCTGACATTATCCCTCCTGCTCAATGGAATGAAACTGGACAATGCTGGCCTCCTGCCAGCTCAGCATTTCATCACCAGCTCACCTCCTAGAATCTAATTTTTTTTTGTGGGTAACCGTTTTATTCTGCCTCAGCCACTTTCATTTAAAACTCTTCAATCTTCTAAGCAATAACCTTTTTCATCTATGTGCTATAATGTTTTCATAAGAATTTATGATTTTTTCATTCCTCTCTGCCTTCCTAGTTGTGAGTTGCTGTATTAGCCTATTTATAGAAATAGTCTGCAAATGCTCTTTGGAAGGTCCTTTTCTTGACCCCTTTCCTCTTCTGCAGATAAAAAAAACCATAGAAAAAAAAAGGGCTTAACCTTTGATGAACTTGCTGCTAAAGTAGATTAGCCATTTTCAGTTGGCAAGATTGATGCTGCTATCAATATTATTAAGTAACTAGGTATGAATTCCTCATTGTGTAAATCCAAAGTAATAAGTGCTATTAGAGCTCCAGGCCATCCATCTCACTCTTGCCTTCCCACTGTTCTTTCCTAAGTGAAAAATAAATAATAAAACTGTGAGACTGTTGGCTCTGTTTTTACCAAGTTTTTTTTTGCTTGGTTTAGGTTGGAGAACCTAGAATTGCAAACTGCTCTGAGTTGTGGCTGTGTTTCACAATTTTGGAAACAGAATGTTGTATTATGGGTTATTGTGTTTTTCTGTATTTCTCCTTGTTTGGGAGAGTTGGTAAGGTTACCGGTGAAAAGGGATTCTGAAAGCAGACAAAAGATAGACAAAATGAGTTGACTTTCAAGGAATAATTCATGGGAATGGGTCAAAATATTTGGGAAGGAGAATTCTTTTTTGATGTTGATTGGTTAATCTTTTGTTGCTTCTTAGAGGAACATATTATGGGTACCAACAGCACAATCATCAGTTCTCTGTGCCCCTAAACTGTCTGTCACGTCAGCAACAGTGGTCCCCATTCTAAACTTGGACACCCCATTCACGTATGAAATTAATGCAAAAGTCTATACTAATAGTGATTTTTTTCAGTAATATAAAGAAATTTTGAGGGTGTTATTTTGAGTCCCTACATCTCCTGCCTGGATGAGAAAAGTTGCTCAATACCTTGAGCGACCTTGGCAAAAACAGGAAGGTGGAAAACACATGAAGTGATGGGGTTAATGGGTTACAAATATGAAGAAGTTGGCAGTATTTTTATTTTTTGTTGATTGGTTCATTTCATATTTTTGTTTTGTTAGGTTTAAGTTTAGTTTTGATTAATTGACAGAGATGAGATGCAGTTGAGTTATCCAAGGTAAATAATGTAATTTGCTGCTCTACCTCTTTGGTATAAAGTGGGTTTCTTTTCCTTCTAGAAGATATTAAGTCAGAGTTCTAAGATGTCTTACTCCTTTAAGAAAACACTTTTTCCTGAGATATTCAAAGTCAAGAGGCCCTTGCTCCCCTGTCACTGTTCAGATAAGTTATCTTTTGTAAGAAAAAAAAATGTGACCAAACAATGTCAGCCATAATGCAGCTGCATTGAGATGCAGGAAGTGAAAAGTTTCCCTTCCTGAACCTCCAGTGTCCCACATTGCAGGGAGGAGTTATTGTGTCTTTCTTTGCTGTGTGCTTCAAGGCTGTTGGCTGTGTGCCTCAGAGGAGGGAGCCAGAGTTGACAGAAAGTCCCAATGTTTCAGAAGGGCTGGAGAGTGTCCAAGGGTATCCATGACCCTTTGAGCACTAAACTGCTCTGTACAAGGAAGTGAAAGAATAGATATGGCATTATTTTGGCAGCCAGTGCAGAGCTGCCTGTGCCTGTCAGCGTTTTCAGGGCCACCATGACTTCTGGTCTAAACAGAGCTTAGAACTTGGTGAAACACTTTTCTTCATTCCTTCCTCATTTGGAGATTTTCAGGGATTTTTAGTTTTGTCTTCTGATATACCTTTTCTAGATCAGGAAGATAAGCCTTCCTCTACCTGAATTTTGAAGGTGCAATTGTGAACTTCAAATCAGCCTTCATGCCATTTAATTGTGGGCATAAATGGGAGGATCTAGCCAAGTAATGACTTAATTAACAAGTAGGTGGGAGGCCAGCCTTTCTGCCTTTCCATAGTTGTATCTACCATACCAGATTGTCAGCTGAGTTGGCCTGTTTACAAAATGAGCTACTATTTTGATCATACTTTTCTTCCTTTGCTATATATAAAGAAAGAGTGTAAGAAAAATGTTTACTTATTACATTTAGACCAACTGCACTATAATGCTCTTTACTGTCAAATGTCATAATTCTCCATATCAATGTTATGTTTGGTTAGAGCTGCTGATGTGGCAGTTTCTTTGTGTTTTTCTTGTGTTTGATGTTCAGAGTGTGCTGTAACTTTAGCCCTACAAAGCCTGAAGCAGAATTTAAAAGATGTGCAGGAGTCTTACACAACCCTTGATGTGTTTTAAAATCTGTTGCCTGTGAGAATGAACTAAATGATGATGCATTTGCTAGTAGTTGGGGCAAGGGATTCTGCATATGATGCAACTGAAGAGATTTGTGTGGAAGTTCTTGCTTAATTACTTCATTGTGGTCTCCACCAGTTACATAAAAGTAGTTTGATTTTGTGAAAGCCCGGAAGAGTTTTTATCTTCAATAGGAGGCTGATCCTCTTTCTTCTCAATACACTGCATTTTGAAGCCCTGTGTATGAACCATGATAGTCACAGCACTTCGTTGTCAACACTACTGGTTTATCCCTTTCACACCATTCAGAACACTGCAGAAAGCAAGTTCTGGAGGCATTAAAGGTTTTTCTGGGATGGAATTCCACACTATACATAAGCATTTCTGGAAAAGTGGGGAATGTGCTCTGTGGAAATGAAGATAACCAACTTAAACTAATATAATTTGTTAATAAACTAATATTCTATAGCAATGCTTCTCCTAGCTTATAATTTTTTCCAGGTTACTTCTGTAAGAGTATGTTTTCTAACTTTCTTTTCTCCTTTCTACTAAAATCTGAAAATATTCTACAAAATGTCCAGTAGACCCCAGGTTAACCTCAGCAGTTCTGCTTCAGATTGCACCCAATTCTTTACCAACAAGAAGCATGCTGGCACAAAGCTTCTCTTAGCCTGTAAATCAGATTCTCAGGGAAAGACCCATACGTCTGTAAGGACTTAATGAGAAGCCATGCATCTGAAAGCAAAGTTTGAATTAATAAAAAACGATATGAGTTTTACAAGTTAGACCATTAGCTGGTCCTCAGAGAGCAGTATTAAATCTTTTACTGAGTCCTGTCAATTTCTGTCTGAGAGTTTGGAAAGGTAAAAATATTGTGATCTTAGAAAATCTTGACATAAGCTGGAAATCAGACTTTTGGCGCGAGTGAGCAGTCATGAAAAAATCTATGTGGGAAGAATGTTGCTAGTAGTAAGGAGGCATTGAGAGAGGTGTAGTAATAGATGACAGGGAATCAACCAAGAAAACCATAAAATGAGTTGCACATGGAAAAAACCCAAAATATTGTGAAGCTGTTATGACCAAAGCACTGTTTTAAATCCCAAATATCAGAATAAAGTATCCAGGGAAACTGATTTCTGTATCATTACTTTAGTCGTGATGTAAGTCAGTGGTGCACAATTATTCAAATCTTTCTGCACCTCTCTGAGTCCTACTGATGTAGCATAAGGGCCAGAAAGGCCTGGTCTACTCCTTGCTTCACTCTTAAAATCTGACTGGAAAGGTAGATTTCAGTGATGAGATATGGTGAGCAGAAATCATAATAGAGTGCACTAGCATTTTCCAAGCTTTATTCTGACAGTTGGACTTATCTAAGCTAGTTTATGAAGAATGGCAGTGGTAACCCTGGACTACTCTGGAAAAAAGAATGAATCTTAATCTCACTCTTACTACTAATGGCAATGGGTCAGGTTTGTAAGAGAATTTGTATTAGAGTGAATATATTCCAGGAGAAAAGCATAATTGGAAGACAGGAAAATTATAGAACAGACAAGATTTATTTTATGTAAAGAAGCATTTTAATTTGAAGACATGCAAGGATCCATAGTTTTCAAAATCATGTGCTTTTTTAGGACTCACTACTAAACTTGTGCACTGGTTCGATATTTTTGGAAGAAAGGCAATATAATTTTCTTATTTCTTTCTAATTTTCTTTATATTTTCTTTAATCCTTTGCTTTTTTTCCTCCTATCCTTTACTATTCTCCTCACACATGAGGACAATAATCTTTCCTCAACTGAAAATGCAACGGTTCTCTTTTGCCTGTATTACTTCATTCCTCTTTTTCCTTAACACTCTTGCTGCTGATCCCTCAGTAGAGCATTTTAACTATGTGAAGCATTTGAAAAACTGTATAAAATGCTGGGGTTTGCTGTGGTTTGTTTTTTGTTTCCCCAGCACTACAGTTAATGAATTTTAGCAGACAGATCTGCTTTCTAAGAGTACAGTCTTCACCACAAGCTTCCTTCTGCAAGATCTCGGAACAGATTTAATAGAAATATAACCAAAAGGAACAGAGTTGCTTTGGTTCTGTTCCTGTAACCAGGAGAGGTTTTTTTTTTGTTTTATTTCTGTGATAAGCATAGGTTGCCTGTGAACATGTTGGAAGCCCATGGTACTTTAAATTCTGCCTTTTCCTCTTCCAGTAACTCATTTCTACATCAATAAAAATATTTGTTTGGTTTTTTCCCCCAACAAATTTTCTCTATTGTTAATATCTCATGCATGTATTTTAAGTTCCAGATGGAGAATAATTACTACTCCTTAAAGCATTTTCTCTGTGCTGCTTCCATGAAACAAGACCAACAATTTCTGCTTATATTTTTGCTGCTTGGCAGGAGGTGTCCTCTTGGGGGTTTGCTACAGACCTGGCCTACAGGCAGCAAATGTTCTAGAGTTCCTGATAGTATATGTATTTTGGGGACTTGTGTGAGGCTAGTGAAAAAGAAAGGTCATGCTATAATCAGTTTAATGGTCGTGTAAGGACTCATAAATTCATAGATAGTAGGTCCTTTTGCTTTCCTTCAGGATTAGAATACTGCAGCTGGAGGAAGGGCTTTGAAACTTCAGGGAGCAAAGATTAATAGAATCTAGATAGAATTGTACAATATCCTGAGTTGGAAGGGACCCACAAGGATCATTGAGTCCAACTCCTGGCCCATCCCCAAGAGTCACACCATGTACCTGAGAGTGCTGTCCAAACATTTCCTGAACTCTCTCAGGCTGGTGCTGTGTCCACTTTTTTGGGGAGCCTATTCCAATGCCCAACCACCCTTTGGGTGAAGAACCTTTTTCTAATATTCAACTTAAACCTCTCCTGACTCAGCTTGATGCTGCTTCCTTGAGTCCTGTCAGTGGTCACCACAGAGAAGAGATCAGTGCTGCCTCTCTGCTTCACCTCACGAGGAACCTGTGAAAAGCTGTGAGGTCTCCCCTCAATCTCCTCTTCTCTAGGCTAAACAAACCAAGTGGCCTCAGACTCTTTTCATATGATTTCCCCTTCACCATCTTTGTAGCCCTCCTTTGGGTGCTCTCTAATAGCTCTGTTTCTCATGTTCTGGTGCCCAAAACTGCACACAGGACTTGAGGTGGGACGGGACCAGCACAGAGTAGAGTGGGACAATCACCTTCCTTGACTGGCTGCTCTTGCTGTTCCTGACGCACCCCAGTACTTCATTTTTGTTAGTAACTTTTAAAGATTTCATTAACATGAAGATCTTATGCAACATTATACCTTATATTGGTAGTGCTGTTCTTTTCTCTGTTTCACGTTCATCAAAGTAACAAAAATGTTATTCTTGAGTAGCATCAGCAATTTGCTAACAATTCCAGATTTTGCTATTCTATTAGTGCTACTCTATTTGCTACTCTATTTTGTGCTACTCTATTAGTTGTTTACATGCAGAAACATGAGGCAGTCAAAACCCAAAAAGTGATATCCTCCTGCTAATAAGAATGTTTCCATCTGTGTGTTTAGATACGGGCAGCTAGAGAGCCTGAGACTGCTGTTCACATTCTTTCCATGAGTCCTGTTTTCTGTTTCTTCAGATTCTGACCCATATGTCCTTCATTTGTCTCCTTGGACACTAGCTGTACTACACCTCTGTTCTTGTGCACTTAGAACACACACACACAACCCCCCTTTTATTTACCCCCTCTTCTCAACAACTTTTTGTTGTTAAGTAGCTGAGACACTAATTATTCATTAGAGTTCTAATCAGGATGATATGTCCTATTAAAAAAATATATTAGGAATATGCCCTGTCCTGATAAAGTTTGGGGTTTTTTTCATAGAATTAGACAAAACCCATGTTGGAAGGGACCTTGAAAGGCCTTTTGTTCCAACCTTTGCAGAAATAAAAGTCACAGTTATAATTTCTCATGTCACCTAGAAATATAAGGAAATTTCTTCATGTATTTTAATTCATCAGTAGTCAATATTTTGTTAGACTAGCCAGTCTGATGTTCTCTATATTGCCTAATAATGACAGTAGTTATAAGATGCAGATCCACAGATGAATTCCTCTGCAAATGTAGCAAAAATATCCAAAGAGATTTAAAAGGCAGGTCATCTGTCTAAATATTAATAATACAGGGAAAGGCAAGATGGGATGTATAGCAGAATATTTGGTTTAAAAGTTGTCAGTCTGGTAAAGAGAGACCATATTCTTGCATGGAAGCTGTCTGTTGATTCAGAATTATAACATAATGTCTTAATATTTGTTTGGTTTTCAGTTTGTTGATGACTGTCCCTTGTTTTGATAATGTTATTATCACCGTTTTTACTGCCTAGTGCTTCTGTAAAGATTTTTGCAAATACTTTGGGAAACAATATCTAAAAATAATATTTTACTCTTTCAAATAAGTCTTTTGCCTTTAATTTCCATTGCTTTTCTCCTGTACTCACTTTTGCTAATCTCATTCTGTGAAGTGTGTTCTGGAAGTGTTTCTAACAAGATTCAAAAAAGAGTATTGTCTCAGTTATATATATATATAATTACTTACAAAATGAACTGCAAACTTACCTTTTGAAAGCTGTGGAATAGTGAAATTAAGCATTAGTTAATTTCCTAGCATTATTACTGTATGATCATGATATTAAAGGCTACATTGTAATAGACATAATGCTTTCTTTAATTTCATGATCACATACTTTTTTTTTTTGTTTTAAGTGGTTCCCACTCATCAAAGTGTAAATGCTCTCTAAACACAGAGAGATTCATCATTCCATCTTACCCTTACTGCTAAACATTTGGCCCATGCTCTCTGTATGACATGTCATTCAGACTGCCCTCCAGAGGAAAAGACAATTAATTTCTGTATGAATTGAGGGCTTCTGAGTTGTTACTGAGCAGATTTTTATAGCATGCTGCAAAAATGGATTGTGACATTGTTGCATTACAGATGGAGATACCAAAGTGTGGACAGCTCAAGATTTAAATGTTTCATTTTGGGGGGTTTCCTAACATTAAATTAATAAGATTCAGTTCATGCTTTGCTTTATTTCCAGAGTACTAAAATATTATTTAGCTTTTTGTATCTCACCATCCATTGACTGCTTCAGCATTTTTGGGGGGCAGATTGACAACTTGAAGGCTTACACGATGATGGATAAAGAGACTGCCAGCACTGGTGCAGCTGTGGTTACTGCAATCCAGAACATTTACCTGGCATTGCTTTCATAACATGTGAGAGAAAGCAGGTGTAGAGTCCAGTTGTCAAATGTGGTGTTCATGCACTCTTTCTGTAGTACTCCCTCATTCATCATTTTCCTGCAAACTCTAGAAGAAATTAAGGGTCCTGTGCTCAAATATCTTGGTCACTGCTGAGTTCTAATGCCCAGTAGGCCAGGAGAGGAGTATGTTCTTGTCAGTAAAGGTTGTTTCTGTCTAAGTGAAGAAGGCTTCAGGGTGACTTAATTGCAGCCTTCCAACACCTGAAAGGAGCCTACAAGAAAGATGGAGAGGGACAATTTACAAGGACATGCAGTGAAAGGACAAGGGAGGATGGCTTCAATCTGAAAGAGAGTAGGTTTAGATTAGATATTAGGAAGAATTTCTGTACTGTGAGGGTGCTGAGTCACTGGAACAGGTTGCCCAGAACATTTGTGGATGCTTCAACCCTGGCAGTGTTTTAGGCAAGTTTGGATGTGGCTCTGAGTGACCTGGTCCAGTGAAAGGTGTCCCTGCCCATGGCAGGGGGATTGCAACTAGATGATCTTTAAGACTTCCAAGCCAAGTAATTCTATGATTATGTGAAGTATTAGTGAAGTATATGTGAAATATTATAGTGAAGACTGGGTTGTATGTGAAGATGTTTTGTATCTCATGTATCATCTAGAGAATTAATTTTTCTGCAGTGGTAGAAAACTAAGAGCCTGCCTTCCAAACTGAGAGAAAATGGATATTGTGTTGAACTCATGATAGACAAGAGTTTGGTTTTCACTTTGCTTTTTTTCCTCTTCAAGTGCTGATTTATTCAAGAAGTCTAAAGACATATTAGCTTTAGCCTCCAGTACTGCCCTGTATGTAGCTGGGTGACACAGTGTGGGAACAGTCGTGTAATGGAAGGGCATCAACCTGAACATAAGTACTGCTGCCCCAGTGCTCTTTCTCAGTTTTCTTTGTTTCTTGTGATGCACACTGGCTGCTTTGCTACTGAATCAATGTCCCTTTCCTACAGCTTTGGTTTAGGAGATGTTCATTGAGCAGTCCTAAATCTATGTCTAGCATACACATGATAGTTATCCTGATAAAGTCACAATGGTGACATTAAATAAACATGCTAAGTTTGCTTCCAGGAAAGTGTTAATGTCATTTTTAGTGAGGCAGAGAGGGGGTTAATTAGGAAATTATGTAAGGAAGATATTAATAATTTTGTTTTGAAGCTATAATCTGTTAAACAGGCAGGAAAGTAACAGCGAAAGGAAGGACCTCTGTCAGGAGAGATGCAACTGTAAAGGAGATTCAGTGCCTTTTGCAGCAATTAGAAAATCATATGTTTCAGGTCCTGTGAAACATCAAACTGCAGGTGTTTGTTAACAAAATGCTAACCTCCTCAACAAAGGATTTCACACTCATTTCTTATCTCTCATTTTGGGATCAGCTGAAGTGACACATTCTAGCAGTTTCCAGGGAGACAGCATTTTGCTCACAGACCAGACTCACGTGCTGCTAATTCCACGGAACTTTTTTCTTAAGTTTTTAGCCTTTACCATCAGTGATGAAGTTTTCAGAAAACACCCTCAAGTGCTTTATGATGCTGTTTTCTCATGCAGCTAATTAATAACATTTTAATTTTTACTGTTGTGTGATCATTTCTCTTAACTCCACATTAGCTAGTGCTCTATTCCCATATTCAAACTAGTGGGGCTTGTTGTAGAATATAAACTACAGTAGTTTAGCTTAAATTCTTTTAAAAATTGTCTTAGGTAGGTGTTCCTATTTATGTACATTTTTTTAAACCATTCAAGTCTGTGTTCAAAAGTGTTTTAATTCCCAAAATATTTCTAACCACTACAGTGCTTTCAACGGGAAATGCATCACTTTTAAAAAGCAGCAGTTTCAAAGCTTTTCTCAACTCTGCATTGTAAAAGAGGTCATCATTAATCAGCATTTTGTTTTTTTCACCAGAAATCATGCAATTCTTAGAACTTCTGGTTGTTATTCAATTGCTGTGGGGAAAGTAAATGTCCTTTGAAGTTATAAATTAAGAAAAGCCAAAGACCATCCAGCACATAAATTTCAACTGACTACAATGGGATTTCAGACATCTACCTAGTAAATTAATCTACCTAGTAAATTACTGTGGATAAATAATGTGCCGTGAAGAATTACTTAGATTTTATTAACCTATACTGAACTATACTCCTCACACTAAACTATTTCACTGCATTATTTTATTGCCTATATACTGTCACAAATAAACTACTGACTATGGAATGATGTAACAGTTTTGGACAGATTGATGGATCTAGATTACCTGAAAAAAGGCATGTCTTCTTAGGACATTGCAACACTAAAGCAATTCTGATGTTCATAAAAGGTAGCAGCAAATCTTAGCAGGGTTAGGATATGGAATAGAGGCTGACAGCTGCATAGGCAATAGGGAAGGTTTCAGTTTAGAAGTGAAGGTTTCTGTTAAAGAAGACTTTTAGAACCCTTCTGTTTAGGAGGTTTGTTTCTGCAAACACTCAGGGGAAACATCTTAAATTTCATACCTAAGTAAAACTTAAGTCCAACTAGGTGTTGAGCCTAAATATCAGGACATTATACGTAGCTAAGCCGTGGTCCAGATCTGCTAAAACAGTGGGACAGGGTCAGCAAAAGTCTCTGTGTAGCTCAGCATCCTAACTCTGGCACTGACCAAAAGTAGGAAAGGTCAGAAAAAGGAACAGCATATATACCATCCATGACCCTGTCCACTGGAAGCTTAGGGAAATTCTGAAATAATGATTATTATTTCAGAATAATATTATTTCTGTTGAGTGAAATAAATGCCAGTGAACTTGTCCTTACTGGGCAAGCACATCTCTGTAGATGTGGCAGTTCCTGTGTAAGCGTTTGAAGGTACCCAGGTACAGAGTTTGTCAGGGTAGAGCCTTTAGACTGGGCTGCTAAACCAGCCTCCAAATATTTGTATGCGTGAGTAAAGTATATGCACATTGCTATTTCTGTAATTTGGAGCACACAGAGGCAAAGTAACAAGGATTTTTTTTTCTAGTTATTTTATCTCAAATCACGTTTTTTTGGGAAGGTGCTTAGCAGTGTTGGTCTGCATGTGGACCCCTGTTTAACAAGCATGGCTTGTTAAACATGGTTACTTACAAGCCTTAGACAAGTCTCAGTGACTTAATGATGTATGTTTTCACTTTATTGCAGTCTGAAGAGCTGCTCAGAATGCTTAGAACTTCACTTTCATTTTTGTATTAAATTTAATATATATATATAAAAGCAAAGCACTTAAATTCAAGTTCTTTTGATTTATGCATTAGTATTGGATGAAATGTTTTAAACTTCATGTTAAAATAATAGTTCTCTCTTTGTATTTTTCCCAGAAAATAAAAGAAGTAATTTATTAACCTGCTTTAGTAAGAATTTTATATTTATAGAAGAGATAAAATATTTTTATTAAAATTGGGTTCACCACAAGGTGGATTTTGTAAGCTTCCCATCACTTTTTTTCCTAAAAAAAAATAATTCTACTGCTAACCTGTCTTTTCATGTCAGCATATGGCAGGCTAAAATAAAGTAACAAATAATGACTTTTTTATGTGTACTTTAAACAAAAATGCCAAGGAAACCTACAATTCAAGGAGTACATTTCAAGCTTAACAATGTAATGTAACATAAACTGAACATTTCTGATCTAAAATGTATCATTTATATCTAGAAAAGGAGCAGCCATCTCATTACCAGCCAAACACACAGACCAGTCTGGAAAAGTTACAGCTTTGCTTCAAGGCAAATCAAGAAATTGTCCTCTATCATTGGAGAGGTGATGCAAGAGTCCTATGGATATTTCACCCTCGAGTTAGCTGTCAGCAAATAGGCTGTAGGTGGGGAAACCTTTTTATTGTGGAGACAGAGTTAGCAGGACTAGGCATATGTTCCTAGAACTGTTGCTCCTGATGATTAAATGTGGCTAATCAGATGCTGACTGCTGAATTTCTGAATTCCCAGCTGCACTGCAGGAACAATGATCATTGAACATCAGTCAATGACAGGTAATTTCAGCAGCACAGACTATTTTACACAATCTCTACAGGGCTTGAAAAGAAACCAAGATACCTTTGCAACATGACATTTAAAAACATGAACAGTATAATTTTTTTTTTTTTGGCAGCGGATGGTGGAATATACATTCTGGGTTTTCTCAAATATCATTGTTAGTGTTCCTTAAAACGCACTGTGTCTCATTAGTGGCATGATTTTTATGCTAATGTAACATAAATGCAGTCAGCACAAACATAGAGGTACAGTAAATGCACACTGCCATAAAGCATTCTGTGATTTTTTTTCTCTGTATTATTAATTGTGAAAGCTTCTGAGCTTGCAATGTTTCCAAATGCCGTACCACATTTAACCCTAACAGCCATTATTCAGCATGACACTTACAAATGTATTTTACAAAAATGTTCTGCAAACAGCAGTAGGGACTTGCCCGAGGATCCTGAAATACAAACATTGAATTGCCCATCCATTGTGAAATAGGAATGCTATTCACACCCAGCAATACAGGATACTGTAAACAGTAGCCATATTCCACTTCTAAAGGCTGGGGAAAAAATCAAGCAGAGATCCTAGTAGAAATTAAAGGAAAATTTTCTAGGATCTGGAAGAGTTAATACATTTACAAATGAGCCTTATAATAGTATGTATTCTGTTACTGTATATAGATTCCTTCCAGTATCTGAAGGGAGCCTACAAGGAAGCCGAAGGGGGACTCTTTGTCAGGAAGTGCAGTGATAGGACAAGGGGGACTGGCTTCAAAGTGAGAGAGAGTAGGTAGATTAGATATTAGGAAGAATTTCTTTACTGTGGGGGTGGTGAGACAGAGGAACAAGTTGCCCAGAGAAATTGTGGGTGCCTCATCTCTGGCAGTGTTCGAGTCCAGGCTGGCTAGGGCTCTGAGCAACCTGGTCTAGTGGGAGGTGTCCCTGCCCACAGCAGGGAAGTTGGAACCCAATGATTTTTAAGGTCCATTCCAACCCAAAACATTCAATGATTCCATGATGCTTTAGGCATGAAAACGTTGCTTTAAAGAATGAAGCATTGGTTAATTTGATCTATAGTGAACAAAGTCTGTTGGCTTTTCTTGTACAAGGGAATTGAAAAACTCTAGGGTCAATTTGCAGATGAAAATGTAGTATGCAGTATCTTTTCAGTGATCCTAACACGTAAGTAAAGAAGAATGAGGAAATTAGCACCGTAAAGTGCTGCTTCACTGAAATCAGAGCAGTGCTGCAGGTGGCTCAGTCCAGCTGGCTCTTAGAAATATAGTTCGTTCTCAAAGTGTTTGTTAATCTTGTCTTAAGTTCTGCTTACCATCATGAGAATTGGCAGACACTGCTCCTCTTGAACTTGCTCCTTCTCATCACAGTCCCGTAGGCACAGCAATGGGCTGGGTCCTGCTGGGGCAGGCAGGGGAGAAGGGGACTTCCAAAAGCAGCACATTTCATCCCTGAAACAGTGTTTTCCAGCAGAATACTACTCCATTGGAAAATTCTCAGCTGGCCCTGACTACTAAGGATGGTGAATCTAAATACATTAAGCAGTGATACCTTTGAGTATCAGTTTTAAGTACGGAGTTCTCTTTATCAAATGGAAAGAATAAGGTTTCATTGCCAAAACCATGGAAGCTATTTACTTTTATTATCATATGCGTTGGGATAATAGTTTGAAGGAAATAGTTTTGGCCTTTGCAGGATGTAAAAGACCAAGGGAAAATTATTTTATTAATATTATTTTTTTATTAAATGAAATGTGTTGCATTTCTGAAAATATCTCGCCTACTGGTCTTTTGAAGTCAAAAGGAGATGGAATGTCACACCTTTTGGTGTTAGCTTTAGGATGTGCAGTCATATTAACATATTTATATACTTTACTTCACTTTACTTCACTGAGGATTAAACCTGTGCTTAAATGCTTTTGCTGAAC
This sequence comes from Leptocoma aspasia, assembly GCA_013399835.1. Taxonomy (NCBI): domain Eukaryota; kingdom Metazoa; phylum Chordata; class Aves; order Passeriformes; family Nectariniidae; genus Leptocoma; species Leptocoma aspasia. The sequence continues at coordinate 1,349,043 of VXAX01003646.1, forward strand.
TTAGCCATGAAAGAGATTGCTTAAAAGAAGACAAGTTACCTGGGGAGTTTGAAGAAGAAAATCAAGTCACTCTCAGAACTTAGAAATGTCATATAAATCCTCATCTCAACATCAGTGGGAAAATCCAAAACTGCGTGTTGCAAAGCTTTGCAGAAAATAAGAAAATGAGGTTTCACTTTGAAAAAATCAAGCTGGTACTTATGCATAAGATAATCAGAAATACAGATTATCAGAGCAGAAGGATTTAAAAAGACCTATCAACTTGAAATACATTCATTTATTAAAAAAGCATTAAAAGTAGTATCAGATAAAACCCCTACTCTGTGGTTGCTCTGGAAATTCTAAGGGCTTTACAGTCATGAGTTTTCATTCTGCTATTACAGTGTGAAAGAGTCACAGAAACACGAAAAACAATGAAACTGAAGATACACAGAGTGCACGCAAATGTAGAAGTAAACAGACTAAAAAGGACCAGAAATGGTTTTTAATTTTTTCCAGTTTTTGTAGTTATAACAAGCCTTGGAGTTCTGCCAAACAATAAAAAGCACATTACTTTCAGGCAACAGACTGACTTTTAAGTAGTGTTGCTTAAAGGCAAAAGGCATTGATCCTCAAATAAATGAAAATTATTTTACCATCCTTTTCCTTTACTCCTTCATAAAGGTTGTTCAATGACCTTAGAGTTTTTTTTTAATCAGAATCCAAAAATTATTTCAGACAAGTCTTGTTGGCGATAGGAAAATACTGTTCCCATATGAGAATTAGGTCACTTCGTTTTGGCACCTCAATTATTTTCATCTTTAGCAGGATTATGGAAGAAGACTACTTCAAAATCTTGTTTCAGGATGTCAAGCTATTTGTAAATTCATCTAAGCAAGGGAGTCACAAGTGCTAAAACATGATGCTAATTCTACATTTATGCCCCATGGCCAGATGGCAAACTTCATGTGATCCTACCACTTTATAGACACAGATCTTGACTAGTTCTCAGGCTAGTGCACCTACACTGAAATCAATTTAACTTTTGCTGTAGAGAAATAGGAAAATAATGAGAAGTGAAAAATGAAATTAGAAATAGATTTTCCCCCCTAAATATCAAAATGTTTTGATAACAGAATATATTGGTGCACACAGAACTAGGTGACCTATTGTATGCAAGAATGGATCTTGAGTTTGATGGAACTTATATTTTTTTCATTTGATCTTGTGTGCAGAAAGAGGGGAAAACAGAATTGCTATCCTTACTTATATTTTTTAACAAAAGATCTAGATTTGGTTTGAGTTGCTGTTGGGAGAACACACACGTTAACAAAACTTCCGTTTTTCTGCAGTGCTATACATCACTATAATATCACTGTGATCACATATCTACTGTCTTGAAGCTAAGTGTTATATCCTCTAAATTTTTCCCAGGCCAGTTATAGGAAATGAGATGAAAAAAAGAAGAGGTAGGAGAAGGTTATGCATCTGAAGAAGTATGTAAATACTGATAAAATACTTCTCAAGGTGGTTTCTAGTTCGACTAAATAATGAAAATGTATTTATACTCTTCTCAGCTTCTAGTTTCAGACATGGAACATCCTTGCTTTCATTTTCCTTGTGCTGTTTTGTTTGCTCATATTTGTTAACACCAACCCTAGCAAGATTTGAGCAAGATATGAGACTCAACTAGAAGCTTTAACAGGGAATTTGTTGAAAAAAAGTTGGATAGCACTATATTGAAAGGTATTAGGGCAGGATCAGTCAGTTCTTCTTTCCCAGTTTGTCTCCTGGTCGCACATTGCCCTTGAGTTGTGCACTGCAGTGGCTGTTGGAATAATTGATTTTTCAGTTCACTGACTGAAAAAAATTCCATTCACACTGACCTGAAATGATTTCTTTAGGAGGGATGTTGCTCATCATTTTGAAAATCTGAAGGCTTAGAATATTTCATTGGAGATAATTTGAGAAATACTAAAAAAAAAAAAAAATAAAACAAAACTAAATGCTGAGGCAATCTTCAGTCAACTCAAAATTCTTTTATTTTAATAATGGCAGAAAAACTGTTTTGACCTTTAAGCCACTGAAATATGCTGTCTTCAAATGAATTCTCAAATAGTTTTGATGATACTTTATTGGCCTAGAGATATGTTGGCCACAGGATTTTTTTTCAATATTATTCCAAGGCTGTACAAATTTTACAGATTTTGTTTCAAATTAGGGCAAATTAGGGACAGAATCCATGTTTTCTTTAAGTGGTGTGTTTTCAAGATTTTTCAGACCATACTTTCATGTTTCTGGCTTGTCAGCTCTGGGAAATGCTCATTGGGTGGCTGGGTTCAAGTTCGGAGCATGGATCGGGATCATATTCCTTCCTCAGATGAAAGGTACCACACCTGTATTTCAGGGTCTCTGAAAAACAGAGAACACATTCATAGGAGGTGACTGAGATCTATACATAATTACCATGGGTCAGTCCTTATTTAAATTAAGGAAAAGTTTTCTTGTTTCCATTTCTTGCTTCAGATCCAGCTGGCAAAATTGTCATGCCTCCTGTGTGCCTGTAAATTGTGACTTCTCAAAGGCACTGATTCACTTCAAAAGCTTTAAGGGGCCTTGTACTAAAATAGCCCTTAAGAACATGTGCACAACTGTTAAAATCAATACCAGAGATGTGTTAACAAAACAAGGGTTGCAAGGCAATGAGATGTGAATATATAGCAACTAAAATAGTGCAAGCTGGCCATGCCATGAATAACCTTCCCACGTGCTACAGTAATGCTACATATTTATATCACAAAGAGAGGAGCTCATGAGAGCAGGAATATTGGGATGAAACATCACAAACATCACAAATCCAGGCTTGAAAGGAATGTTATCTTGACCATGAATTTTGTTGAATTTGTGGTGTGTTGAAGACGTTGGTTTTTTTAATAATCATAGAAAAATTGAAAGGTTTGGATTGGAAGGGACCATTAAAAGTCATCTATTTCTACTCACCTTGCTATGGCCAGGGGCATTTCCACTAAATTGGGTTGTTCAAAGTCAAATCCCATCCAACCTGACCTTGAACATTTCCAATTATGAGGTATCCACAACTTCATTGGGAAACCTGTTTTAGTGTGTCACCACTCTCATTGCAAAGAATATCTTCCTTATATATTCTCCCTGAATCTTTCTTCAACTTAAAACTGTTGCCCCTTGTTATGTCACTAGAGGCCTTGGTAAAAAATATCTTTGTATTATTTTTGTTAGCCTCCTTTAGATACTAGAAGGCTTCTATAAGAGTCTCTCCAAAGACTTCGCTTCTCCAGGCTGGATAACCCCAGCTTTCTGCCTGTCAACTCCTTGCCTGTCTTCATGGGAGAGGTGCTGCAGCCTTCTGATCATCTTCATGGCCCTCCTCCAAATATTCTCTAAGAGCTCAGTGTCTTCCTTTCTTATCCATCTTACTATAGTGGGAAAGACACATGACTAACAAATACACTACTTGCTATAAAATACTGAAGAAGAGGCTGGGCCATTATTTGTTTCACTGAGTTTACACCTTTCCAGCTAAGCAAGCTGCCAAGAAGTCTTTTTTGGCTTAATGGAGAGAAAGAAAAGCCATTTCAGGATGGGTTTTTGTGGCCGTACTTGAGACATCTAGTTTGGATGAGTTCATTTTCTCTCAATAAACTTTGCAGTGACCAGCTAACATGTAGGTATTGGTGTTAAGTCAGGAGAATCAAGCGCAGAACAAAAGGTCACACAGCCCTACTAGTCTGTGGCCAGAGCCTGGGTTTCCTCTCTTCCAGGTCAGTGAAGCCTTTAATATTGCACTTTCTGGTAATGCCAGTAGATAGCACTCAGACAATTTTCTGCCTGCTGCCAGGACAATAAGCTGTTTCTTTAACCAGCTGTACTTTAAGGTTAGTACTTTGCAGGTTTCCTGGGCTGCTTATTTCTTTCCCCTCTCTGCTGTCTACTTGAATGCTGGATTTCAGCTGGACTGTGTGTTGAACAAGAAAGAAGTTCTCTCTTTGTCCTGTTAATGAAGAAAATGTTGGGAACATGTTAAAGTTGCTAGCTTGCAAATTTACTAAGAAAAATATTAGGTGAAATGGAGTTGTTTAAAATGTGTACAGATCATCCAGTTTTTCATTTTTCAGAATTATTGAGGTGGGCTATTCTGGTATGACAGTTAAGACTAATCCCTTCTGGGAATATAATTTAAACTAAGGTCATTACTTTGACTTTAAATATTTTTACTCAAGGGGCATTAAGGGGTAAAATTACCCTTATAATAAACAGAATCCATGAATAATATACACATTCACACAGAATCAGGGCTTACTTTTGGTTTAATCTTTAATTCAGCAGCAGATTGCTTTACACAATAACACTATCAATTATAAACATGATCTATTTAAAAGAGCTGGGGAAGCTATCAAAGTCTGGTGTTCTTATGATGAAGACAGCAGACAAGTCAGTATGCACCCTGGAGAAAGTGAAAATCTCTTGTTTCCTTGCTTTTTTGTTCAAGAAATTCTTGACACCTGCTTTACTTCCATTTTTTTGATTTCTGTGAGGCAGCTGTCACCATAATATTTAAGTGAAGTGAAAAGAATTAAAGGCAACATAAAATTTAAAAAAAAAAATGTTACTATTAAGACAATGGAACTGTGTTTTAGAACATTTGGGTTCAATTACCAGCTTTCCTTTGTTCTTGCTTTCCTTTGTAACCTTGGGCAGGTTCTTTGTATTGTTTTCCCCATATACACATTGTGTTTAACAGTACTTCCGTTCTCCCACTTATCATCATTTCGGACTAGAAGTAAACTTTTGGGGATCGGACCAGTCTTTCACTGAAAGGCTAAAGTCCAGTCTCAAATGTACACATCCTCTCTTGGTGGTGCATAATTTGTCTGCACCACTGTGAAATTCTTGATTACCACTGTCTCAGGATTCCTGTAGACTAGTCAATAGGAAATGTATTATAACACAGTTTTTAATAAGCTAAAAGATTCTGCTAAAAGGCTTTTTTTAATGACAACTCATGACTAAAGATAGCAGAACGATGAATAAAGTGCAGAGTCTGAGTAAGTATGGATAATGTTTCTGTATTTTCAAATTCATATGTTCATGTACACAAGAATACACAATATAGTCATGAAAGTAAAAGCTCTTTCCTTAACAGGTACTTGAGATTAAAAACTCTGTCTGAGATGAGGAAGGAAAAAATATTTGAATAACAGTGGCCTAGACAGATGGAAACTAAGATTTAATGCAAAAGTTGATTGATTATTTTTTTCTTTAACCTAAATTAGTATGTGTTTCTAGTGAGCCTGCTAGTGCCAGCGTAAATAAAAATTGTTCTGAGGTCTGAACAAACAATATACCTTGTCTGAAATCTGATGTCATGTATTGCTTGTGGAGTAAGAGCAGTTGTGATACTGCACTTATTCTGTGTCTTCTTTCACAGTAATATGAAAGCCATTGGCTCTTCTGGAACTGGTACTCTAATATACCACACGAGAAACACTCTGGCAAGAGAAAAACTAAAGGCCAGCTCTTAAGAAATTACCCATTTGACTGAAGAACAAATGGACAGATTGAACATAATGTATACCCACCGTTACCGACATTTTGTGGGTCCCTGGGTGAAAAACCTGCAAAGGCTTTTCTTCCCAGGGAGAAGTACGTTCTCAGCACAGAGTTTCTATAAACAATCTCTGAGCTGTGTTCTGTTCAAGAACATTGTCCCTCTGGCCTGTGGGAGGAAGCTGGTCTTGGTTATCATCTTCTCACTTTTCAGTATCACACGGACAGGGGAGAGAGAGAGAGAAAGATTCTGCTACAGGCAGAGTCACAGCATTCTAAGATTCTTGTACAGGGCAGCAAGAAGCAAGCGTCTGAGCTCTGTGCATGGGCACGATATAGCCCAAGCCTTTGAACTTTGGAGTCATTGTTAATAAAATAATATTTAAGCCTTCTGATATATGGAGTCAAAGAATTCCGTTCTATTGTGTCGGGCCATTTGCAATAGCCCACCAAGGAGGGCCACCTTGTGTGTTCTGCAGGCTTAGAGAGCAGCATGCTGTGGGGATACACAATGTTTGTATGACAGTGTGCTTGGTTACCTTGACTCACACTGGATTTGCACTGGAAAACTTCCCTGTTCTGCTCATGCACCTTTTAAAGTTTGGACTGTAAAAGTGCACATCTGTCAGCTGTGGAGATGTCCCCATCATGGGTTGGTACTGCAGTGCCAGACTCTGAACTGCACACAGCAGGGCTGATGCACAGAAGGGATATTGATGCTTTGCAGTTTCACAGGGTTGAACTCGGCATGAAGTAGAAACCACTGCCTCCTGGAGATGCTGAGCATCACTGACAGATTGCACTTTGCCTGCTTTAGTGGTAGCATCTCTTGGTTCTTGCTCACTTGATACTTATACACTTCTAACCTGTAAAGTGAAATATCGTTTGATGGGTTGCCTTTGAAAGACTCCAGACACCAAGCCTACTTCAATAATTGCTGGAGCAACCAGGATAGCAGCCATCTTTCAAGTCTGCAGTATCAACTCCAAAAAAGATGAACATTTGCTTTGCTATTAGTAGCATGATTCTCCAGAGGAATGAGAGGATTATATATATAATCCTGACCTCTCAGCCTCCCTTCCAGCATTGGAGATGAGTGAAGACAATAAGGTTTTATGCTCTAAGGCCTTGAGAGAGTTGTGCAAGAGTTAGGAAGGGGAAGTAGAGCTAGTGTCCTAACTCCTTCAGGACTCTGTGACTGTAGTGGCTAACAGCTGTTCAGAAAAATAATTAAAATAAATTAAAATTCCCCTCCAAGATAAGCCAAAATATTAACCCTCAGAGATACTTAGCTGAGACAGTTTGAAGGCTAAATACCTTAAAGAACCTTGATTTAATACAGAAGTTTTATGTGTTGCACCAGATGAGATACTTGAAAAGAATATCAACTCTGAACCTAACCTAAAAGCAACGCATTATCTCCTTTCCAGCTCTGCAAGAGTGAATGAACTCCACTCCAATGATTTCTCTGCTCATAACTGTAAGCTTGTCCTCTGCAAATGCTGGACAAATTTCTCAAATATCTGTCAATTTTCACCACTAGCCCAGACTCCCTAATGTGATAACTTGAATTTGAAGAGGACCTTATGTAAATTCTATTGAAATTAAATCAAGTAAGATAAACTGCAGACATCTGCTTCTTGCTTTAGTACTGTTTAGGTGTTTTCCCTTGATCTGCATAAAAATGCTTACTTTGCTTGAACAAATGCCAACCAAACATTTCAGCATCTGATCGGCTAAATAACCATGTGAGCAATGGCAGTGAGAAGGTAAATGAGAAGGTGAAGGCATCACAGGATATGGATTAGCTGGCTACAGTTTCTCATTCAAAAATTGCTGATTAGTGATCTCCTTTAAAAATCTGATTAGAAAGGAACATTGTTTTCATTCATTTAAGTAGGGGCCGGTCACCTTTTATGCTTCTAAATATATGAGGCAGTGTTTATAGGAGTATGACTCTCATGGGTGAAAAAAAATATTAATGAATGGCTTTGGAAAAATAACATTTAGACCGTCCTTTAAGCAATGAACACATTCTCCTTTGCTTCCCTTAGTCCTGAAACTCCTTGAATCATAATTCCTGCGTGGTGAAACTTTATTAGTCGTGACAGACTTTACACCAGAGATTTGTCTGGGGTGTTATAAAGTATTCACCTTCTCATACCCAAACACATCACCTCACTGCTACAAGGTAGCCATGATAGGCAACAATCCACAGTGCAATTTTGCAGTTAGAGGGAAGAGCTGGTGGCTTTCTAAGGCTGCAGCAGGCAGCGTCTGTATTCCAATGCTTTTGTCCAAGCATTGGGTTCTTATTGTCCCAAAGCATCTGAAATTGAGGAATCACCTCCCAGGTGCTCCCAATTCTTCCAAAATTTGGATTGGTAGTCCTGCTTCATAGTCCTCACACTGGTGATAGCTAAAGGGCACATGTGCAGAATGCTGTCGCAGTGGAGCTCCCTATGGGACTGAGGTCTGAGCTGGCTTCCTAAATTGTTTAGCCTCCCTCTGTGACTGATTGGTAAGCATGCTCCAGTGCTGCTTTTTGAATTGGGCTCCATATGGAGCATCCCTGGAAGTGCTTGCTGCATCTCATTCCTCTTTTAATCGTTCACCTACTAATTATAGCTCAGACTTCATGGTGATGATAGGAAGGATTTAACTTTTCTCATCTTTCTGAAGTGATTTGAACCTGGGATTAACTACTGTGGGCAGACTGAAGATGTTCTCATTCCCCCTGTTAAAGCTTCTGTTTTATGTGGAATAAATAAATGTGCATCATGCCAGATAACAAACATGATACAGGAGTGCTTGAGGCATCTCAGTTCTGTTCCTGCTACTCTATTTATATTCAATAAACCCCACAGAGGAATGGGATTTGAGGCATACTTCTGCTTTAATGTTGCCTCTTAGCTGGCTGCTATCTTTGCAGTATTTTCCTTCTCTTTTTTTTCCTTAGACTGTGGCTGCAAGGAATAGAAAATATGGTTTTAGAACCAGGATTTAAATGTAGGATTTAAAATGTCACAGTCATATGGTACAGCATGGAACTGGTTCAAGTTAACCCTGACTTTTCCAGTGTGCTCCAGGGATTTAAGGCAGGCAATTATGCACTAGATTTTATGCCAGCTCAGATATTATCTGACTCTCAGTTCTGATGTTACTCACAGCCAGATACTTTCTCCTCTACTGAGAGTGGCATAAACAATGTCTGCTTACCTTCCTAATCCAGTTCAGGGTCATGTGTCTGAATGATCTCAGCAAGTCCAAGTCTGACCCTGGTTAGCACAGAACTGCGGCCTTATGTTCTTCACAGGCAGTTTAGTTTAGCTCTTAGACGTGAGCCTAAATGTGATACATCTCTACCTTTTTTTAGTCCTAGCATTTGGCAAAAACTTAAGTTTCTGCAAGTTGCTATTATTGGGATGTCTTCTACCTTCTTTAGGTAGAAGACAATACTACATTGATTTGATAAAATATATTTATTAATGTATATAGAAGTTTGTCTCCATAGATCAGTAGAAATCAAAAAGTGGAATGTTTTTTCTCTTATAATTCCTGCCCATACTCCTTTATTTTCCAGTCTGCATTCCCCTCACAAAGCCCTCCTGGGTTTCTTTCTGGCCAGAGTCATACAATGACTAGCTGCCTTTGACTTTCTGTTGTGTTCTCTGTCTGTGATATTTCTGTGTGTCAGTTTACGCATACACATGCCTGCATGTATCTCCAATGGAAAAAACCCAGCTATATCCATTTGCTTTCATTCCCTACTGGACCTCTACCTACTGATATTGCTCAGCTCTTGATTTGACCTGCATTTGTGGTGGTGGCTCTTGTTTTTTCTTCTCAGACAGAATAAGGAATTTATTCACTTTATACATATGAAGAGGCTATCATTAGTTTTTCCATGAGTCTTCCATCCACAGTCCACCATCAACTGACATATGAAAATGGAAATTCTTATTTATTATGAAGTGAACCAAATGGCCTTGGGCTTGACTCTTTAGGAAGCAGCAAAACCTTCAAGTACTTATTTTAGTCCAGATATGATGCTGTGAGATCACTTTTAGTGTAAGTAATTTGGATTCGTAGGAAAGAGCTTGGAGGTGTGTGCAAGTTCTAAGTTTTCTACTACAAATGTGTTAGCAAAGAGCTGGCAATGGGAGAAGGCAGACACACATGTTGCTGAAAGCTGGGTTTTCATAGGCATGGAGACATACAGTCTGACACTGGCAATCAAATTTGCTGAATCCAGACGTTTGCTCTAAGATCTGAATAGCTGCATTGTTATATTGCTGGGCATGTTTGAATATTTCCTTCCCTATGCAGCCAGATGTGTCTACATGCACCCTGACAGATGTGCCCTTAGCCTGGGCACGCTGAGAGGTGTTTGTGTAAAGTGAAGTTTTGTTGTATCTTCCCTTTCCTTTCCTCCTGTATGACTCAGGAACTTTGTGTACAAAGTTATGGCACTGAGTCTTGAAGAGCTAAAACCGACTGAGTGATGACTCAAGGTTAGGTGACGCACTGTTCTATTGGCTAATGAGTGCGCACAGTGTAATCTCTGGGAAGAACTGTGCTGAGTTTAGCATGTCCTTCAGATGCTCTGGAAGAAGGCATGTGACAGTGCAAATCAGAGATAGCAGAGCTATTCCAGTAGGATCTCTCCTAAAACCAAGCAAGAAAATGTAGGATGGTACAGCAGTTATTAGCATTAGACTGCTATCACTCGCCTTTTAACCTCTGTCAGGTCTAATTTTTGTTGGCCAGGTATATATGTAGTGAGATACCAATATGCAAACTGCTGGTACTTCTTCAGATGAAAAAGCAAGTGGGTTTAATGGCTAAATCACTTTGTCTTTAATGAGGATTGATACATCTGGAATGAACTCACAGTGATACAAGTTGAAGACCTGATCCAGTGATGTAGCCAGCTGTGGTTTAGTTTGTCCCAGTCTGCCCATGCTATGGCACTGGGGAAACTCCTCTGCAGAAATTTCTACATGTGCCTTGCACTCAAAATTTCCCCAGGCATACTGGTAGTTTCCATACTTCTCCATACCCTGGAGAAGCAGCTATTTCCCTTGTTATGTCCTCAACCTGCCACAAGATGACAATGTTTCAGAACTTTGATAGCTAATAACAACAACCAGACAGTTGTATCCTTTCAGCTGACTACTAGGCTTGGGTGGTGTCTGTAAATGACTGTGAATTTGGAGTGCTAAATGGGATGTGACGTTATAATCGAGAGAGCAGAGATATAAAAAAAAGCCTGTCAGCCCACTGGGGTGCTGTTCTGCTGGGTCAGCCAGCAAATGAAGGCATTCTAAATTCAGCATTTGCTTTATGTCCGTCATTGAGGCAGCCTACCACGTACCCACTCGGTCTGCGTTTCTTGCCAGACATCTAAACACAAGGTGTGTTGAATTTTATCATTCATATCTGGTTTGGAGGTGCTGAAAGAAATATCATTACCTGACATACAAAACAAAACTTAACTGGAGATCATACAGCTGCAACATCAGTTTCACCACTCTTATTTTTATTTAAATGATAGTTCTTTCATTGCTAATATCCCTTGACTATTAAATGACAGTTCTTGTGCTCCCTTTCAAAAAGAGAGACTGAGAGGTTGACAGCTTAGATGTGGAAGATGAACATAAAGTAGCACTCTTTCTGCTACTCTTGACTTGGCTTTGCTTTTCAGATGCTTGATTTATCTAATAGAGGTTGTTTTTCTCCCGTTATGTTGGTGGACTGAAAAGAATGGAGAAAACCAGGTTTGCATTGATTAAGAATTATGTTACTTGTTTTGACATAATCTGCTACATAAATAGGTTTAACAAGCATGGATATTTAAGAGATCACTCATAATCAGAAAATAAGCAGTACTAAAAAAAAGAATCCATTAACTCCTCAGTTAAGAGTCTTTATACACCTACATGGAGAGATATCTTCTGGGCTACTATTTAATTTTAGTTTCTGTTTCTAATAACAGTTTACCAAAAATCGGTATTCTATCAATAATTTTTCAAAGGTTTGGAAGACCTGGAGTACCATTTCATCTATATATGCCCTCGTGTCTTCTTCCATGAAGTGGGGGCAACAATATTCTCCTCATTGTTTCTCATAGAGTCCTGTGATGACAGTGTGACAGCTCAACCAGGTTTGCTGGGTGATGCCAAGTTCAAACAATAAAGACAAATGATTTAGGAAAACAAAAGCTTTCTTTTGTTAGCAAGAAACGTCAAAAATATAAGGCAGAAGAAAAACCCCTAAAATTTTTTTGGCATTAAAAAAACTTATTCAACTTAAATACTGTTAAGAAGTCCTCCATGTTTTAATTAATTTCGTTGAGAAGGAGAGAAGGCATTAGTCACTTATAACCTCAGAGTTGTTCATCTAGTCTGACCTATTTACCTGGCATGCTCTATAGTCAGCCTGTAGGCAAGCCTTCAAGACAATTAATCCCATATATTTTAGACACTGTTTTAGAACTAACACCTGTACTTGAACCGACACACTGTACAGCTGATATTAATTTTCCATTAACTAAAGAAACAGCCCAAAAAACTCGCTTAGATCAGGCTTGTTTTTGGACATCCTAAACATCTGACTCCCTGCATGACTAGATCACCCACTTTTAGCTTTAAAAGCCTGAAACAGGTTTTTTAGAACTCAACTATATGTCATGAACAAGATCTGTCTTTAGGATAGATAGGAATGGATTCAAAGAAAAAGTGGGGAAAGAGCCATTATGTAAAGGAGCCTGTATGTTGCTGCTTGGTTATACTTGCAGATTTTTTTTTCCCACCTTGTGAAAATTTTTCACAGATGAAATATATTTTTTTTTTTATTTTAAGACAGGGAGTTATTAAAAAAAAATATAAGTGAAATTTAAGAAATTTGTTGTTTATCTATCAAAATACTTTATGTAGCTTTTTAAAATTAAAAATAGTCACAGTGGTTAATAGTCAGCTTAATAAAACAGTAACAATACTGTCAAATTAAAACACCAAAACCTTGTTTTGATGAAGAAAATAATCTCCCATTCTCCACTCCTGGGAAATATTTTTATAATTTCTAAATATATTTAGAAATATTTTTGTAATTTCTAGGGAGGGAAGAAAACTAATCTTAAGGCTTTCCATTAGAAAAAGCATTGGGTTTTTGGATGAACCAATATCTTGGCAGAGGAAAGAAATTTCTCCCTATAAAAGTTCCCGCTATCTTCTTTCCAGACATATTTGGGAAGTGGAGGTGTTTCATGAGCATTCAGGTGTTGAGTGGAGCAATTTTGCCCCCAGAGGGAATGCACTGAAAGAGAAACTGACTGATAAATCATTGACACCTGGTGAAAATGTTAATGGAACAGAGACTTTCCTCATACCTTGTTCTTAAGCTCTTCTCTGGATGGGTGCTGTGGGCTATTTGCAGGCACCGACTTTGTCTTGACCCAACATACAGTACTACTGGAAAGCAAAAAAGAATTCTTTGGCTTCTCTCCCTTTCATGAGGAGCCTATGGAAAGACTAAAGATTCCTCAGTCCATAGTGCTTTCCAGGATTTGTCCAAAGCTGTCTTCATTCAAAACAATTTACTAGTTGCTATCCTCTTTCCAAACCCCAAATCAGGAAAGTAATCCCTTATGCAAAACAGAGGGATAGCATCACATTCCTGCCATCAGGAACTGTCTTGGAACAAGATGTGTTCACCTAAGACAGCTCTAAATTAAGAGGTCAGAGACTGTAGACAAATAAAATCTGAGCCATAAATCTTGGGAAGCCAGACTCTACAGGTGTCAATGACAGAAGTGACACTTACCAACCCAAATCCCATCTCTTGACATGACAAACAGTGATGACCATAATTCTTTAGAGTGTTTATTGTGATGTACAGTAGGGGGGCTTTTTTCTCATGCTGAGGTGCATCAACCATGCAGTGTCTGACTTCTGCATCTCCTGGGTTTATTTCAAATATGGTTTTGGGAGGCAGTGGTACTAAAAGGTTCAGGAGACTGTATCCTCCTTCAGCTTCCCTGCTGTGTGCTGTGCTGTGGAAGAGTGGCCATGCAGCTGTGTGTCCCACCTGACCAAATAGCAGCTCTTCCCACTTCTGTATGGAAATATCAAAGAAAAAAAAAAAGCTTCACAAAATGAACAAAAATGAAGAATCAATAAACACACTGATTATTAATTTCTGAATTACTTGTTTAGAAGCATTCAGATCTGAGACAAAGTTGATGTACAAGTTATACTCTGGCCTTTTTATGAACTTTAAATACTTAAATAATTTGATTCACTTAGATGTTCTAATATCACTTAATCCCTACTAGTGGGAAATGGAATCTACATAGTAACTTAACTTGCCTGTCAAGAATCTATTTAAAGTAACTAAGGTTAGCTGTCTTAATTTACACCTTTGAATAGATTCCCATTAATTTATTCTCTTGTGGCACTCTTCTACTAAAGCTTCAACACACATATTAAGCCAGTTTTAACATATGTGAACCACTTAATTTATTGAAGTTTCTGCATGCTGAGGTAAGTTTACAGAGTCTAGAAAATGGAGTCCTCACTAGCCCTTTGAGTGATGCATTTTGGGATCTCTGCCATTAGAGGATAGAAATTTCTGAGAATACTGGAATAACATTGAAATTAGATTTTAAAATGGACTGAAGGGGTTTTCTATGCTTATTTATTTTAGGAGGCTGCAATTAACTTGACAGAAGACATCACTCTAGATTTTTTTCAGAAAACAGAATCAGTCCCAAATAGGTCTTAAGATGGCATGGTCATTGACATACATGATCTGTGTGTTTGCTTCTTGCAGCTTATGTCCCAGAACCCATAACTAGGAAAATCTATTTCACATGGCTAAGAACTGCCAGTATGCAGTCAAATACTAGCTTTAAAATGCTTTCAATTATGATGTGACTAATTTACATATGTAAGAGAAGGTAATTCAGCTCTGAGAAACTATTACCCATGGTGTGACTTTCACCAAAAGCAACAGATGGGCTGTCACCTCAGCAAATTGATTTTGTGGAGATATGACATCTTCCATTAGAGGAGAATTACTCTCTCTGGTCTTTGTTCCTTCTGCCTTCTCTGTCAATGCAGTTAATGGATCTGGTGTCTAAACACAGACACCACGTTTTAAAGAGCAGATATTCTCCTCAAATCCAAAGTCAAGTAAATATTAAGGATGGAAAATAAAATGAGATGCTCTGGAGTGTTGGCTTTTGACACTAGTTCCCAAAATTTGAAGACTGGTTTTATTTTTATTGTTTATCTTCTTACACAGGGTCTGCCTCCATGTTCCTGGCATGAAGGACATGTGGATGTCCTTGATGTATCTTTCTATTAATGCTAGGAACAATAATAGAGTAGCTCAACCTTTGTCTTGGGGGGATGAAAACCTGATAATATCAGAGGAGGACTCATCTTCTTCCAAATGATACAAAAGACTCTGAGGCAGTTTCAGCATGCAAAGTAAGAGCAAGAGATGTCAATATCAACCACAGACTTTGGATAACAACGTGAGGAACTACTTAAAAATGTTCAATATCACAGTCAGAGAGTCCTATTTAACAGTGGGAGCAGAGAAATACAACTTAGATCATGAAGAAAGGATCCCCAGACAAAGGAATGAGTTTCCACAGAGCTCTGCCCTGAGCCCAAACAGGTTTTTGAAGCAGTGAAGAAAGAGGTCAAGTCTTTTTAGAACTGTGTCTAACTCTGGGTATTTCTTTTGCAGAGCATAACTGAATTTGTTTGATTTTCCTGTTCAAAGTTTTTCAGGGTATTGATTTTACTTATTGTCATACATTGCACTGAATTTACCAATCCTCATGTCCTTGTATGGCTTATGTTCTGGCAGGTGACATGCTTAGATTATTAAGATACTGGGATTTCTGAGAGTAGTGTCCACATCCATGCCAAGAGATTTTAGGTCTTGAGCTAAGGTCTTCCCTTTTCCTCTGGCAGGACTCCTCTGCCAAAACATGCCATGGACAGAAAGGTGAGATACAATGGTTCTCCCTGGAAGTTTAGAACATATGGAGTCCTTGTGCTGGAGCCAAAGAGGCTATCCAGGAAGGGAACAGAAACAGGATTATTTGTTGTGGTCTCTGTGTGTATGTGTGAGTTTCTAGTGATTGAAAAGGTGTGCTACATTTCCACTCCATTCCTTCCAGTGACCTTCTAATAAATGATATATTTTTGTAAATTGTAAAATAGATTTTATACAATTCTCAATATTCTAACTTGTGAACTGGAGAAGGGGAATGTTGAAGATGAGGAGGAAGTGAGGTATTTCTTCAGAAAAGTAGAGTAATAACATCCTAATAATTTTTGGCTAACTGAAGAAGGAAGAAAAAAAAGGGCAATCTATATATTAGACAATAAAGGCAATCTATAGATACATAACTCATTTATTATGAGTCACATCTTTCATTTTAGATCCAGATTATCTCCATCCCACATAAATGTGACTTTCCTTAACTTTCTAGTGATACAAATTATTGACTTTAAAATATGTGTGGCACTTGTAGGAGACTATTTTACTTGAGGAATGAGGATTTGCAGATTTCATCATCCACCATCCAACTCCACTGTTACTTGTCCTTATGTCTCAGTGTAAGTTTTTTCTTAAATCAGGACTTGGGAAGGATTAAATTTGCTATACCTTGAAGCTGTTTATCTTGTTTTTTTATAAAATATGGTCTTCGGGATT
Source organism: Leptocoma aspasia (assembly GCA_013399835.1). NCBI lineage: Eukaryota > Metazoa > Chordata > Aves > Passeriformes > Nectariniidae > Leptocoma > Leptocoma aspasia. The sequence goes on from VXAX01003646.1 coordinate 1,365,342, forward strand.
GTTGCCTTTTGCTGTAAAACTCAGACATAAAATATTTGAGCTGTGAAAATATATGCAGCTATTTGAGGGACTGTAAATGGGGAGACTGACACTTTTACCAAAGGAAAGGAAGATGATAAAATAGAAACAAGTCTAAAATAGGAGCAAATAAATACGGGACTAGCTCTATATCAGTGGTGGTACAGGGTGTTATAGGATTCTCTTACACCATGGTTTTCTCAAAGTTTCAGTATTTCTAGGGCATCTACCAGCATCTCCTGGGTAGCAACTGGGGGAAATTTACATTAGCAGCTGTGTACTAATATTCCATAAGATTAAAAATTCAAACTTGATCTTGACACAGAAAGAGTATAAAGGAAGTGGAAGGCCTCCACAATTACTGTGTAGGTTGCTTAATATCTTGAAATAACTTGAAGATCTGGGCTAAGAACAGCGATGTGAACCTCTTTGGTCATTCTTGTGGCCTCAGCTGGAAAATAAACAGCAAATAACACAGAAAAAAGTCTATCTTCTGGTTGCTGATGTTACCTTTCTATTTCTTCTGGGCTACCACTTTAACTCAAGAAAATGGAGAAGTATCATACTAGAGTGTTCAACATAAAAAAACTGGTGGAAAACAGCATTAGCAAGATACAAAAATATTTTCTTTTAAACATTTGTTTTCTAAACCCAGTGGCACTTCAGAGCTGACTGTTACAGGTAAGTACAGAAGAACATAAACAAAGAATCCCATAAGTGAGGATTAACAGGTCAGAATGAAATTAATCTTGAGTAATAGACACATTTCACCTTTTTTAGTGGAAAAATACATGTCTTTGGAAACTAAACTAAAAACTTCCTTCTCCTTTCTCATTAACAGTGAATAAACCAGGAAGAACTTTGCTGAAGCCAGAAATATTAGAAAGAAAGAGATCAAAATATTTTTTAGTCTCTTTCTGCTATGTACAACTTTCCCTTGTGAATCTATTTGGGATAGTGAAGTCTCAACTGTCAAATAGTCAGTTTCTTAGCTCTAAATCTTGATTAAAATCTGAAATTTCTCAAGCTTGGTTTATCATCCCTTATTTTCACATAAATGTCCAGACAGACACTACTTGCAAATTTGCCCTCCCACAAACACTAGCAAGCATTTTTTATATACGTCCTTTCCTTGTGACTTTCAAGCATTGATTGAATAATTTCTGTCCTCCATTTATTAGGTTTTGAAAAAATGTAAGTGTATTTCGAATCTGCAGTCTGTCCTTTCATTCTGTTCCATTGTGTAGCCTTTCTGTCATCAGTTTCTTGGTAGGACTGGTTTACATTTTGCTTCCTGCTGTGGATTCTTTTTTCATTACATTGAGCCAGATTTCCAGTTAATTCATAGCTGTAGCTCATAAATGAACATTCAGATGGTTCTTGAGCATACATTTCTCCAATTAGAAACATTACTTTCCATCTGGATTCATTAAGTATGTCTGGGTCAAAGATGAAAGGGTTTCTTTAAATTTTCTCCCCAAGAGCATTTATGTATTAAGATCTCTTCCCTGACTGATTATCCTGGGTGCCCTTACTTCAGTAGGGCTGAGTTTTCTTTTTCATGACTTGTCTGACACAAAACTGGAAGTGGAGGTTGGCTGAGTAGAAAAAGAGGGATTTGGATTTTTCAGGGTCTATTGTAAAGCCCAGTGTAACCTGTGGGAAGCCTCGCAGCAGTTCCCTATTAAGTTCTGCCCTGACTTTGTGGCACATTCTGGTACAGGCAGATGTGAAATTCACTTTTACATTTTTCCATATGTTTTATGAGTTCATGCAGGAAGAACTACTCCAGGAAAAATAAAAAAAAGCTTTTCAAAAATATCTTCAAATGAAATGTAAACCTAGCTAAGGTTCAGATAATTCAGTTAACTGCACTCTCCAGTTGCAGAAGAAGAGTAGAAGTGCTAAAAGTACAGTTTTGCTGTACTTCTGTGCTAGTTCAAAGAGTGGGCAGTGTGGGAACTTCTCAGAGCCAGTCCTTGCAAGATTTCTGAAAATGAGAGATTTAGGAGCCCAAGCACTTCCCAGGCTTTGGAAAGTCTCCTGGTATAAATCCTGGTGCCATGGTCACTGGCAGACATAGAGTCACTGAGTACTTGTCATTTCCAAAGCAATATAGCTTCACATTATGAATTAAAAGTCAGATAGAAGTAAGTAACCTCCTGAAACATTTATTTAGATAACAGTCCAGTAATTAAATGGTGGATTTTATTATTAAACAGTCCAGTGTTAAAATGGTGGATTTTATTACATTTAAGAAAACACATGTTGCAGAAATGACATCTCAGTTTTTCAAATAGCTAGAAATTGCTGAGCTTAATGGGCACTGGAGTGATGACATAATCACATTTTTCTCTGGTGTATAACCCCTATCACTTATTATTTCAACTACTGTACATTGGAATCCGCTTACTCTGACAGCCCTGCCTCATGACAGGTCAGCTTGATAGCATCAGCTGGGAATGGCTAATAACCAAACTGCTCTGACAGCAGGTTTGGCAGAGATAACTTTAAGGGTAGAAATGTGCTTAAAATACATAAAGGTGTGACAAAAATGGGAATTAAAGCAGTCCTCACTTGAGTTTTATATGACTCCATGGATTTTTGATTTCCAGATGTTTTACCTATCAGATATTCCCTGATGGGTTTCATTAAAATTCCAAAACATGTCAGATACTCTCAGCTGCTCAGAGACATGGTATTGATGATATGGTGTGTAGTCATGTAGCCATGGATACAGAGTAATCTTCCTTTCCCTCCTTCTTCTTTTTTTTTTTTTTTTTTTTTTTTTTATTATTTGTGTG
>VXAX01003646.1:1368196-1444661 GCA_013399835.1 Leptocoma aspasia
TTCAATAATGGAGAGGCACTGTTTACAATCCCCAACAGATTTGCTGAGGAAATTTAGCAATTCTGGCCCTCAGATTCAAACATCATTTTAAGGGACATGTAAAGACCATTGTCTTTATTTGTGGGGCTAAGTACAAACCACTTGTTTGAAACTGTGGAGATAAGCCAAGCCTGTATGGCAAGTGACTCACAAATTACCTACTTCCACCTCCTGTACAGTCTGCAGGAAGCCAGTTCAGTGGACTACTGCATACAGAGCTGATGATGCCCACACTGCCATGGCAGCAGTCATAACTGTGCCCAAACTGTCTCAGTTCCTCTTCCCCACAATGTCCTGCCAGCTAAGTGGGAGCTGCATTCAGCCCAGGCAGTCAGGGGAAGACAACCTGCAGCAGCTCCTTATGCAAAGCTGAATCCCAAGAAAATAGTACTGAACTGAAGTGCCTTCAGTTCATCGCAGTCCAGTGTGGCCTTGCTACTTTTCAGGGCTGCATTTCAGTCCAAACAGGAACCCAGGACTTTGGGCTAAAGGCTGAGGCATGCAGATGGCCCAGTACAACTGCTGGTGGTGAGCTGGTTCTCTGCAGCCTCATTCAATCTCGGAGACGTGTCTGGGTAAAGCTGAGCAGCTCTTGAAGAGGCAGGTGGGGCCACCTCCTGGGGGACACAACTTGAGGAGGCTCAGCAAATACTTTCCTGATTCAGTGTTCATGAGTATAAATACTGAGCTCTTTATAGTTATTTGTTTCTGTGGTCCTCCTCCACCCTAAACCTCCTCCTTTCCTTGGAAAAGTATGTTGGAGTTTTCTTGATATCTCCAAATTACTGACAGCGGGGAAGAGCTGCTTGCCAAGAGAGATTGTGGAGAGTTTAGTGTTTTTAGTGGAGCTGATATAATAACCAGATTGAGGGCTACGAGCAGAATTGTGTTGCTGACTGTACAGCATTCAGGTAATTTTCTAAAAGGACATTTAGATATCTGGATTCTGGTCCTGTCATCTTACAAGGACATTTTTGCTGCTAGTGTTTGTGTCAGTTTGTACCTGTTTACTTTAGTTTCCCCAAACCTTTCTGTATCTATTTAATCTTTTCTCCTAAGTCTGTCCCACTCAGTCCCATAAACCAGCCCAAATTAACCCAGTAATGGGGAGTATTTTTGGGTTTTTTTTTGTTTTCCCTATTTCCCCATTCAGATCATATATATATATATACAGGCCATAAATTACCCTTAATTAATGAAATAATCCAGAGACAGCTGTAGCAGAGCCATGCAGATTGAAGATAAGGAACTGTTTTCTCTCTACTTTGTGATTAGCTGCCAGAGTTTGTTACTTGGATTTTATGTTTCCCCTCTATCATGTTACACTGCAAATTCATGGCTAGTGAGATGTCCACAATTTCTTTGAAGTACATACTGCTATTGCTGCTTCCCTGGTTTTAACCTGATCATTGGATGCCTATGTTTCTCATTAATTTTCCTGAAAGAGTCTGGCTTGCAATTTTTTAAGATGAACTTGATTTTTGGTGGGACCCTTAGTCTGCATATTTCTGTTTTCTCTTCAATCCAGTCACATATTAGTTTTTTTCTCCTCTTCTAAATCGTCATCTGCTTTATCAGAAACATACAGTCCCTGGGTATTAGGGTTTCCAGGCTCAACTATTTTTACAATACCTACTGCCACATTCCTTTGTCTTCTTTCGTTCTCCATCTGCCTCTTATCTGGTCTCTCACCTTGCTTTCTTTCAGCTGACAAATAAATGTTGCCAGTGTTTTGTTGGTTTTTTTTTTTTTTGGTCTCCTTTTGTAAGTTTTGCTCTAACTACATTTTTTTTCTCTGAAACACAAGGCAACCTGTCACCTGTACGTTATAAATATGTAAACTCCAAAATTCCTTTTGGAATAAATGGGAGCAGCCTGTTTGATATTAGTTCATCAGAATCTGGTTTTAAAAGCTTCCTGAAAGGAAAAAAAAAAAAAAAAAGGGCTGTCACAACAAGCGAAAATATTTTAACAAATAACCTTTTCTTTGAAGAGGTTTGCATTCTGGCTTAGTAGAGTGTAAGTTAGAGATTACTCTGGTAATTACTTTACTTTAAAAACCTGTATTTTTTTTTTCTATTCAAGCTCATCTTTAAAATAGTTTGTTCCATTCTTTAACCACTTTAAAGTTTGGTCATAAAAGCTTGTGACAAGAAGATATATCACAAAAGAAATCCTACAGGCAAGCTGTTAAATATAGAAAGGAATAGAGCTATTGGCATTAACTTACAGAAAAAAAACCAAAAAAACCCACCCTGTAGTAAAATGTTCCAAAACATTCTGACCTTTTTAGAAAAAAATTCTGTTCAAAATTTGAAGTTTCATACCAGAATCTCTGTCCTAGACAGCAGCAACTATGAAATAGGAGTTTGCAACCTCTGAGAGCTGGCACAGGTTTTACATCTTTGTTCATCTACTACTCTATGCATGTAACATTCATGAAAATGACTCCTTTCTTTTTTCATGAGTTCTGGACATGTAGTGAAACCTATTGAAGGATGATTCTCCAGCATTTCATGTCTCATACTTGATTATTTCATTTCCTCAATCAAAATTTATTTGAAGATTTAAGTAACAACTCACAATTACCTGTATAATGGGGAGGTGAGCAGGTCATAATTTGAACAACTCGCCTGAGAATTTCAGTGAGAATGCAATTTTTTAGAAATTTTGCTACTTGTTCTGAGAAGAAAGAAAGGAATTTGAAATGGTTTCAAACCTTGGACTGTGAAAAATTGACAACAAAACAATTCCTACAGCAAAGCAAAATTATTGTTACATTAGAATTGTATTTATATTAATATAGTTAATTAAACCATACCAAATAAAAAAATAAATCCTGCCTGAAGCTGTTGGATCGATACATGTGAGTAACTGCTAAATACTCTGCTGAATATGGGGCAGGCATTGGTAGAAGTTTCCTACTAAAAAACAGCACTACTCTGGAAACAAGATAGGGGAAAAAAGAGAAAAATAAAAAAGTCAAAGCAAAGCAAACAAAGTAAAATTGAATAGACTACAAGTGATTTTACCAGGTTTTTAATTAATGAGAACACAGGAGATTGCTAAAATGAGCACATTACCTAATTGTGAATTAATATTATATGCTGAAACATCCCACAAGGGAAGAATTGGATATGCTAATATTGTATGAAAGAGATTGCCACTGGCAAATATTTCACTTCAGAGATTTCTACATTAGGCATAAACTCAGAAAAAAAAACCCTCTTAATATATGTCATGAAATATTAATTGCCTAGAAGTTGCTAAGGAAGATAAAAGCTTGATTATACACCTTTGCATCCTTTTGATGGTCTTTATTGACCATTGATCCAGAATTGTTTTTAGAAATGCAATGCATTATTGTATGAGTAATAGAATAGACATTTTGTGGTATGAAGTTGTAATTCCTAAGCAATAATATCTGAAACTGTAATTGGCCTAGGTCTAATGGGACATTACTTAGAACATCCTAAGGGGAAGATACTTGGCTTTAGAATTTGCTTTCTTCTCCTTGGTTCAAAAATACTGCCTGCCCTCTAGTACCATTTTGGCAAGCTACTCTGAAAAATGCACCAGTTATTTTTCTTAATGTGAAGCATGGATGGAAATGCAGACAGTACTGGATCTGCAATTTGTTGTGTCATACTACAGCACAACGTTTTTTTGGTGAAATACTCTGCAGTATCCCAGGAGTAAGTGAATACATTTTTACAAATGAATAAAAAAGAGGAAGGAGTTTCTTAACTTTTACATTTAGGATTGAGGTAGACTGTTACCCAAAGGAAACAGCACACAAGTCTTCATGTTTTGGCCTATGACTGTTCAAGGTACCTAAACCTGAAGGAAACAGCCAACTTTTATATTGTTCCATTAAAAGCAATGAATCTGCCTTTATTTACTTTAACATTCACTGACTTCAGTAAACTCTGGGGAATGAGATTCAATTTTCACACTTATGAGGAAAACTTAAAATAATTACTGTTTTCTTGAGCTGAAGTTTAAAAAAATCCCCAAATGCGAAACAATGCTCCCCCCACCTGTACAGAAAGTGACTGCAACAGAGAGACACAAATTTTCAGGTTAACACAAAGTTAGACTGTATACCTTGGACTGGTTTGTTTGCATCAGACACAAATGGCACACTTTGAATGTTGCTAGTAAGTGAACTAATTTATGTTTGGTTTAATTTTTTAGTTCCATTGGAGCCATTGTGGTGATTGTTATCATTTCTACTGAACGACTTGCTCATGCTTTTCTCTGGCTGATCAGTTGCCAAATGAAAGGTTGGTTTCATACCTTTACTTCCCTTTGAATATGAACTTGGTAAATTATTTGTCAATGCTTTTTTTCTTAACATATGATGAAATCTGTTGTGGTCTTAATGTTCAACATGTATAAAATGGCAGAGAAAGGCCTTCAGCTGCTGCAAACTGGCACAGATCCACTTATTTCTGCAAAGAGTTTGTAGAGTTTTCAGCAGAATGCAGCTTAGACACAGTTCACCTATTCCATCTGTGGTCTGCTTCCAAGTTGCCTTATACTCAAAATAAAGAGTGCTCCTGAGCAGTTACTCACTCTGGAAATATCAAGTGTGTGAGTGAGAGGTTTAGCTTGTGTTTTGAGTGGGAATTTCTGAATAATGATTTCAGCCTTGTGTTTGGTCACTGCACATTTTTATTGCTGGCTCAGTGCTGTTTAGCATATTTTCTTCCATGATAGTATTTCTTCTGAGATGCTGCTGCTGCTCCCATTGTCCTGGCTTCTGTCATTCTCTTGAAGATGGTATATGACAGTTTACTGCATGTCACTGATTTGTTCCAGCCATTCCATCTTCCAGGCCTGAGTAGTAGCAATCACTATAATCTTCACAGTGACTTATTAAATAATAAGTAAACCTGTTTGACAGCACCTTCAGAGATCTGATTCTGAGCAGTGTGCTAAGCATTTTGCAAAGCATTATAAATAAACACTTCTTTATCTTTCAACTTGCTGATTAAATGCATTTAAAATACCTTTCTCAAGAAGTACAGTTATATGTAGAAGGCAGTGTTCTGCATTTCTGGTTGCACGTTCAGTGAAGCCTGATGATGCTATGTAAGTATGGTCAGTGAAGGAAATCTGGGACAATTAAATAGTTTCCTAGAACTGGGTATGGAATAGGACTGGGTGAAAAACAAAGCAAGGATGTATAAAAGGCTGTGACTTCTTTGTTTGTACTCGAGATAGAGTGCAGTCCTAATGTTCCTGTTTGTGAAAGAAATGCGTATAAAGTAAGCCTGAATATAACAGTCACTGTCAGATGCAGCCAGGGCATTACCTGGGAAAGTACAGGATAATTTCAGTTTTCTAACACAACTGTTTGTGCCAGCTGGCACTTTATTTTTCTTAGTGCTGCACCATGGCAGGAAAATGTGAACCCAATCCGCAGCATCTAAAACCACCTCCAGGGACTACTGTGCCAGCCTGTCTGAAACACTTCAGATGTATCTTTTTTTCTTTTTTTCTGGAATGTTCATAGTCATTAACATGATTGGGACAAATGAAAGAGGGGAAAATGCTGAAGTTACTAGATTAATTCTGCATAAGAATTGTAAGAACTAATGTGGAACAAAACAGAGCGTGTGTATGGGATTTCAATACTATAAAGAAAAGTGAAGTTTGCTGCAGTTCAGAGGAGATTAATGCCTTGGATGTGGTTTGGGAGATATTAAAAGATAAGAAAAGGGGAAGAAGGAAAGTAGTCTTGGGTCTCATGCTGCTCAGTGATGCTTTGTCTCAGGTTTTTAGGTGCACTGTTCTTAGTAAACCTGGTCTAACTTACCGGTGACCACAATTTTCTGGGGTCACACTCACCGACAACTTCCCTGAAGACACAAAAGATGAGTAAGTTGCTATGGTTTTTTTCTTTAGCCTGGGCCTGTGCCAGCAAAGGTTTTGTGAGACCTAAAAACCTGGTCCTCACTGAACCTGAATTAAATGTGCCTGTGTCACTCTGACATACAGTAATACACTGACAAACAGTAATCATTATATGTGTGATAAACTGTGTCATAGGCTAAACCAGAAATTAATGTCTGCCACCACTTTGTACAGCAAGGAATTTGTTTAACCTTATGATTTTTAATTTAAATCAAGGTGTTGGAGACTTTCCTGGATGAAATGATACTAAGTATCTTCCAGGAGCTGGACTCAGACGCTATCCAGTAGAAGTCCAGGTTAATTCTAGCCATCCCTTATGGCAGGATATCATCACATGAATCCACATGCAAGCTGAAAGCCAAATGTGAAGTTTGCTTTCTGCTAGCTGAGTGGCTATACAGGGTTCATTGAAATTGATAATGGAAAAAAATTTCAGTGTGAAGGATCTGTGACTTCTTTCAGGTCTTGCCTATACTTGTGGTTCTTATAGCCTGATCCAAGTGCAGCCACTCTGGCATGTTATAATCTCCTGAGCTATAAGCATAACTAAACACGGAAAGGGGATTATCCCACATTGTACCTATTGTTTTGAGGGGTGAAGATTGTAGCTATGTGGGGGGTAATGGGAGAACCCAAATTAAAAAGATGCCACAGAATATCAGGAGTCTTACTCAGTGCATTGGTACAATTATCTACCTTAAATGGGAAAATCTGTGCAAAGATGGGATTTGCATTGAATCACATCACAGGTGGCAGTATTTTTCTAGTAGATGTTGCTGGCACAAATACCCTAGGATTTGGCAAACAAGCAGCTGAAAAAGAAATAGTACTTATAAGGTGTCTGTAAGGATGTTGACTGCAGGGGGATTATTATGGTTGTAGATTGTCACAGGTAGTGAATTTAGACCATGTGTTCCCTTAGAGTTTCCCTACAGCAAGGTCCCTCACCTTTTATTCCTGTGTAGATACATAATGTCACTGGCATAACTAGTGTCCCTGCAGGTGCAGGCCAGGCTGGCAGCTGAAATGTGTCTCTGTTTTCTCCCTGCACAGCAGGCAGCCACTCAGATGGGTGTGCAGCTCATCACATTTGTTACCCTGGTATGGGCTGTAAGCACAAAAATATGCCAGAGTAAATTGTTCAGGTGTTGCCTGTGCCTGTAAAATGATGGTCAACCCTTGAAAATAAACTCATGGAAAGCAGACTATGTATAGAAAGCCATTTCTTTGATGGATATTAGCTGCAGGGGGAAGATAAAACAGGCCCTTACCTGTAACTGCACAGGGTAATCATTCCTGTAAGTGAAACTTACTTCTGTAATCTCACAAAGACCTGACCACTGTGAAGGCAAAATCAAAATGCTAGCAGACAAGTTGTCCTCCAGTTTATTAGGGTTCCTTCCCAGGAGGGCCACATTCAATTATGTTTTCCAGTGGTTTGCCAAAAGAGCTTCACAGTTAAGCCAGCTGAGTTTGCATTCAGATTTTCTACTTTAAGTTACAAATGTCTTGCTTTTCAAAGCTTTCCAGCTGACCTGAAGTGTCATGCCAACACTACTACAGCTAATTGAATATATATCTAATTTTTCACTTTTGTAGCTTTACAGACCATTTCCTCGTTAAAAAGGTGAGTGTTTGCACAGGAGCAGACAGGAGAATTAAGCAGCAGGAAAATCTCTATAACATGACATTGTCTTTTTCTTTTGTTTTTGAGCTTGGCAGCTGGATACTTCTGTTAACTCATATTTATCTTGCACTAATGTAATAATTGGGAAATGACTACTTTGCTCCAGCAGAAGTACCCTGCAGTTCAGTGTAAGAAGCTCTATTTGCCTCAAGGCTGTGCTCTATTCTGTGTTTATAGTGTTGTTTGTATATAAATCCCTATAAAATCTGAAGAGACATTTGCAATGATTATCAGCAAAGCACAAATCTGCAAGGATTGAGGAGGATAAAAATCTCAGATAATTCACAGATAATCAGTGCATGTGCCTTAGATTCTGGAGTTTGGTGCTGTTTGGGTTCTCAACCAGGGGTACCATTTTCCATTGCAGTTCCTTTCCACTAAAGAAAGTGATTACTTACACACATTTCAAAGAGAACTTGAGTGCTTTTCTTGTGCATTGCAGAAACCAGTGCAGACATCAAATATTAGCATTATGCTCCATGTTGCTTTGTAATTTATAATCCCTTGAACTATTCTGCTCATACAAACAACTGTAGCAAAAGTAAGGCAAGGTACACATTGGAGCTGGGCAGAGGTAGAGCATGGGCCTGAACATTAAACAGGCTTATTGAGGTAGAGCAATATTGCTGTTCAATTCAATAAAGTTTATTGAAGTAGAAAATAAGTTAAGTCTCAGCACTTTTTCAAAACAACCCTGAATGCAAGCTAATTCCCACACAACACATGCAATATTGACTCCCATCTCTCATTTCTCTGATTTCATAGATTTCATGTGCTCCAAGTGGCAATTTAAGCATTTTCTTTCTGAAAAGTAAAAATGCTTTAACAAAAAGGGGTGATAAAATTAAGTATTATTTCTCTATTATTAAATGCTATGTATTAGGCACCTAACTTGCTGTTGCCTTGGCTTATGAAAATGACCCCAAAGAGTCAGTATCCCCTGTACTGAATGGTCTTACTGTATTTCTCAAGAGACATGCTTTGATCCATGAAGAACTTTTCTGACTGCGCCCCTCTGATTCAGTATTGATGTGGTATGCAGATATTTGAAGATAACTGAACAAACAGAAGCATGATCAAAGAGGAAGGAATGGCCTAAAACTGCCTTCAGTAGGAGATCAGGTCTTTGAAGAGGCTTAGAGGGCTGAAAGGTGTTCTGGTATGTTGAAAAGGGCAGGTGTGCCCAGTGTCTTTGAGAGGAGAGGGAAGAGACAGTGAAGCACTAATTTTGATTCTGCCACCACCTTGCATTTCTGGTCAGTGGAGAAATTGAGCAAAATAGACTGACAGAATTCCCCACCTCAATACCCAAAACCAGCTAGATGCCTCTGGTTTTGACAAAAAATCGCTCTTGCCTGGAGGTTCTGAGCTCCTCCAGATCCACAGCTTTTTGTTCTTGCTGGCCTCAAAGCAGCTGTGACAGATGAACTGGGAAGGGCTGCCCAAAAGGTCAGTCTTCTGCCTCTTGGAAATCACTGTCAACATTACAGTTTTAGGCAAGCAAAATGTTGAATCCTCATGACTAAACAGCATAATTTGAAAAATATGCCAATTATTTAATTGGTTCTTTAATTTCTTGTGGGTGCAGACACACTATTTTCAGTGATCCTTTGGTCAAGCCCACTATCCAAGGGGCATATTTGCAGACTGAATTACTCACCTTTGATGAGGTATATTGAGTGAAGGCCTGTATAAGCTGATCAGGATATATCACAGAGTATGTATTGAAGCCTATCTGCTAGCTACATAAGAAAATATTTTTATAATTATTGCAGTACTATTTCCAAAGGAGATAAAAGGGTTATATCAGATTCCAAGTCTCTTCTGGGCAGGCTCAGATGACTTTTTGGCTCCTAATTCAGACTTCACCCTGTTTGAAACAGTAAACATGTGGTGGGACTTTCTGGAAATAAATGGACTTTGGAAATTGTTGTATTATTACTTAAGTATTTGCAAGCAGGCTCTGTGTCCACAGTTGGGAAGTGCTCCTGTCAGCTCATACAGATGACTTGCAGATTCTACTTTTCTTCACCCATTTCACTCCCTTCAACACGCAAAACTCCCCAATGTAGAGGTTGCACTCTGGAGTTTTTCACATTCACCTTCTTTGCACATCTTTTATAAAGCAAAGAGCTGCGTTGCTGGAAATGTTGAGGTGTTTTGGTCTCTTGTCCAGTGTTCAGGAGGTATTTGCACCTGTAGTGACAGAAAAAAAATTCTTCCTCTTAAAAGAGATCTCTCAAGTTGTCTAGTGAGGCTTTTTGGGTCCTTAAGTGGGCTTTGATTTTGAAACAACCAATAACCTGCCTGGAGGTTGCCATTATGGAGCTAATAGTGGAAATTTTTAGCCAGGTATTTCTACAGTAAGGTAAACATCAGATAAGACTGAAGTGTTAGTGTAGGTAAGACTGGGTTAGAAATGGGAAGCCTGGACAGTTACAACAGCTGAATTGATCCTCTTGGCTATTTTCATTTCTCTAAGCTGTTCTGCTGAGGGCTGTCAAGCCCTACTGATCACCTCATATTGAGGATATTCAGCAAACCAATGCAATGGTAATCTGGAGAGAGAATATTCTAGTGGCAGGTTTAGGGTGAGTAGTGCCTTGGATTTATACGTCCAGGTGATGAGCATGGGACAAAGGGAGACAGTTCACTAGGCACCAGCAGTGGGCCATGCAGGAAAGAAAACTTCAAAGTTCCATTCAAAGATGGAGGGTGAAATTTTGTTGGAGATTGTTTTTAAGAAGCATTTCTATCAATACCTTACTGTTAATAGTAAGTTCTAGCAATATATAATCAACAGTTGTTTTATCAATTGCCTTTGATAGCAGCACAGAAAAAAAAGACAATAGAGAATTTTTTGCCATGTGCTGATAGACAATTGCTGAGGTCTGCGTGTAAGATAAAATTCTCTAAAGCCGGGCTTTATTTCAGTGTCCAGATGCAATGTTAACAAGGTGTATGAGTACTGGGGAACTTGTCATCTGATGTCACCTAGGCAGAGTGGCTTTCACATCAACATCAGGAATGTGCCATCAAGAAAAAACCCTCGCACCTTGCTTGTATGAATATGGTGTCATCTAATACTTTTTAAAGACACTCCTGAACATATTCTTCTGTCAGAGATCACAGGAAGCAGATCTGTGTGTCCTGCTTCTAACAGAAGAAACACATCACTGCCCCTGTAAGAAGCATTATAGAAGTTTTGGGGTAATATACACCAGATTTCTCTGAGCTCAGATGCATACAGTACATGTTGGAATGTGTTTCCTTTCCATCCAAGGCTTCCCAGAGGGATGTAAAACACCCAAAGACACTTGTGAAACAACAGTGGCATTCAGCATTTGTCCAGCAAACCATAACAGTGGTCACAATGCCAGTTCCTAATGGAATGGAGCTAAAGAGCACAAAACCATTCTTCTGCACTTATTCCTGTGTGGCAGAGTAGTGATGCCACTGACAGATACCTTAATACTATGTTACCTACCTTTTATATGTTGGAGTATTCTGCATCTTACATCTATGTTTCCTGGTTTGGAGAAGTGTGGATTTCATTCGGCAGATACATTGAAGTAGCACAAGTTGCCAGTGGTCCCTCTTTTCTGTTTGAACCACCTGAGTATTCAGAAAGCTGGAGCAAGTGGACTTCCCTACATATGTTCACCTACATATATAATGCAGGAGGTCTGCTAGTTCACTTGGTTAATTTCAGTGTATTTCTGAATTTATGGATTGAAATATGAATATTCTGTCCTTTCTGCAAGGCTGCTAAGGCTGGAAATGGGCACATTTTCCCTTATTCTTATTTTTCACGAGGAGAATAAACACACTGAAATACTGTAGCCATGGAAAGAATGTAGGTTCTTGTCTGCATGTGGTCTCTTCTAGTTGTTCCTCTCCCAGCTAGGATGAAGCAATTCATTTCACATCCACACCCCCGGCCTCCCACCAATTTTTTTCCATCCATTAAAGGGATAAATCTTCATCACTCAGTCTGCAGTAAAGTTAGAGTCAATTACAATCTGTCTATTCATGCGAGTGCAACCCTTTGAAAATATGAAGTGCTGTAAGCGCTGAGTGATTTCACACTCCTTTTTATGAACACAGTCTTTTCTGCTGATCTATAAACATCATGTTTCTGTTGGTCATAGTGAATGAAAAACAACAATTTGCAGCAGCAGCAGTATGTGAAAAAAGATACATGTGCTACCACAAAAATCTTAATGCTTAAAAATAATTTTGCAAATTTATAATATAGGGTAAAGTTTGTGGGTTTGTCGGGTTTTTTTATGTTTTAGAATGAACCTTCCCCTGAAATAATTGAAATTCTATTCTGGATTGAATTTGTGAACACAGCACTTGTAAAATTTATTCTATTTTCTGTATTGAATTTGTTGGAAAAAGATTACTTTGTTCACCTTACCTTTGATTTGTGACCTTGATCATCATATGTCTTTACAGGATCATACTCTGATAATCTTATTTATGGACAGACTTTACCTCCACAAGGACAGCAGGGACTACAAGTCCAGTCTGATTATCTGTCCTGTCCAATTTAACCTCAGCCTATTATCCTGGGCTCCCTCAGCTTTTTATTTCCCCTGGATCCTCACCTACGTTCTAATTGTTTGAATGCTATAAGGCTGCTGTGTCATTTTCAACCAGGAGACAAAGTATAGTCTGAAAAACTTATCACCTCTCCTCGTTTCCTACCTGTGGGGAATTCAGTTAAAATTGGATCTGGAAATAAACCATGTATGCTTTTATTTTTACTGAACTACAAGGCTCTTCAAAAATATAAACACTCATCTTTAGTTCCCAATAAATAAATTTAGTATGTCAGGTCTGCTTAATGTGTGCCAGAACACAGCTAAGAAATAGAAAGGCTTTGAGTTTTAAATCAGTAATTTTTTTTTTTTTTGCTAGCCAGTAATCATAAGACAAGATGAAACATTAAGTATCTCTTTCAGGACCAAATAGGATTCATTCTGCACATCATCCATTTTTTAGCTCACATTAAAAAAAAAGATACTGGCACAAGACAGACACAAAATGGTTATGGGCACTACAAAAATTAATTCAAAATAACATCTCTAGTAATTTTGAACTTTGAACAATCAGGATAAAAATGAGGCATGTATAGAGGCAAATTTGTGTGTATGGTAGTGGACAGAGAGAGATGGAATGAAATTTGTGTGTGTGGACATGGAGGGGTGGAATCAGATTATTGATGAATCTGCATCAACCCCGGTGAGTTGTGAGTATATTGTTGGAGAGGACTGCTTTATAGAAGTAGACTTCCATTCTTAACTCTAAATTTTTCATCTTTGAAAAAGTTTTACTTTGCCTTAAGAAGTGTTAACAGGCTGGCAGCTAAAAAGGTCTAGTATCATTTTAGATCTCCAAGGGCATTTTTTGCATGATTCTCCCTCTATTACTGGAGATCCAAAACAAAACAGACTTAAAAACTGGAATCAGGTAAATACAAGGCAAATTCTAGGTAAAGGCTTCTTCAGTAACATTAAAAACCCCATTTGTCTATTTGAATTTTTGTGATTAAAGACTCCAACAGAGTTTTTAATATGAAACTGACTTGGTATTTTGGTTTGCTGAGGTTGAACACATGAAGTCTTGTAAGCACTTATTTATTTATTACAGGGAAAGCCGCTTGAAAATCTCAGTAGCCATTTGTAGGCCTAGATATCCATCTTTTGGTACCATTTGTGCTCACACTGGAACCTGCAAAGTCTGAAATGTTTGAGGTAGTGTGGCACAGATAAGGCTGGCTATGTGAATCTGTATCTGAACATCAAGGAGCTCAGTGTGGGTCATTTAGAACTAGGATGAATGAAGCTACTCTGAAGTTTGTGCTGCTTCTGAGACCCATGTAGGACACAATGAGCTGTTCAAGGCATCTCTGCACACTCACCAGATGTAGTGCAAAACCAATCACATTAATGACACACAAAACTGCAGCTTAAAAGTTAGGTTAACTTAAAAATTATCTGCAAAACTAAAAAGGGTCTTTGTACCTCAGTTTTTCCACCTGTACACAGTAATACATAACTATTATGTAAAGTAGTGCTGGACACACAAGTGTATGAAATGACTATTGAAGACCCTCATGGAGCCTCATGAAATTAAAGATGTGTATAAGTTCAGAAATCTAATTCTCTATTGTAACATTTTTGCATCACTTTTACTTAAGTGTAATGGCTATGATAAACTGAGAAAAATATTAGGTGAATGTGTTGGTAAAGATGTGGGGATTTTTTCATTTTCTAAACACTGCAGCAAGCCATAATTTATTCCCAACATATGCTAAACCCATCCAAATTAGCTTAAATAAGTTTGGAGCTGCAAAATATAAGGACAGAGTCAAGCAAAGATTCACATGTAAAATGAAACAAAGCCTCTTTGGGCAGGAAAACCAAATCAGGTATGGTGAATCTACACTACAAAGAACTTTAGTATCCCAGAGAAGTGTGACAAAGTGACATTTGTATTCCACTGACCACAACAGGGAGGGAATAGAGTGAGAGGAGGAAATTTAGCATGTGCTACACTTGCTCTTAATTGTTCTTCCAACAAGTCAGGAGAATAGAAAACATCTAAAGCAAGTGCTCCGTTCTGCCAGGGGAATGTGTGCTTGAGTCTGCCTCCATCCAATTGCTTGGTAAACATCTTAGGAGAAAATCCCAAGCTGACATCCAGGCACTGAGCTCAGATAGCTGTTTTCAGAACTCTGATTTCCATTTCTATTATTAAATGTTTAATCCTCTATCTCTCGATAGGTTATTACCCAAAATGTACTGCAGGGCTTTCAAGTCCTTGGATACAGCCTGAGTGGAAAATTTCTAACCACTGCTAGCCTGTCTCTTGAAAAATGAAACTTATAACTCTGAAAGCAGTGATAACTGGATCAGAAAACTTTTCTGAGCCAACAGCCCCATGAAATAAAGAGAACTGCTTTCAGACAGGGTGGAGAAGATCAGAAAGGCACACTACCTGCTCATTTCTGAACCACCACCAGTCTCGCCTTTCTGTCCCTACTGCAATTCATGAACCAAGCTGGAGTCTGGTGCAAAGACCAGTCAGACTCTGGCCCCAGATAATGCCCCAACATCACTCAATACTACTGTCATTCAATCATAAGACTATTGTCTATTCCAGTGTTTTCTGTTATCATTTTCCCCCAAAGTGACAGTATACTTTAATTATAACTTGGTATATAAACAAGAAAGGATCAGTTATCATGGGATGTGTGTAAATGAATTAAAATTTGGACAAATTTACACATTACAGTGGAATTGAGGTCTGGAATGCAATGGACTTTCTAGTCTTGTTCCAACTCATCTATTAGATATTAAAGATACAGGAAAAAAATAGACCATATTGAATCTGCAGAAAACGGTGGTTTGACTTAAATCAGTATGTAACATTTTTGACCTGTTCCTTTCTTCACCAAAGTACGTGGAAGTTTTGCCACTGATTTCATCAGCAGCCAGATCAAGCCCTTTGAGATGAAATTTGTCATTACATGCACACTCTGCCACTAAGGTTAAGTGCACTTTCATCCTTTGATTGTTAAAAATCCATACTTTATTTGATGATTGTCTTTTAACAAAATCACTCTTGCTATGATGCATTTATATTTCTAATGTTATTAGGAACCTCAAAGAGTAGGTAAATTGGCTGTGTTTTTTCCAAACTCACTTCTATTTTAATCTGAAACCTGCATACAGCAGACAGCATAAGCTGACATGAAAAAGATAAGCTTTTTAACAGAACAAATTTTACCTCTACATAGAATATAGCAAGGAGGGAAAAAAAAAGGAAAAAAGAAACTCAAAATGAAGGCGTATGAATCTTTCCGAAAAGACAGAAATTTTTCCTTTCTCTCTGTCTCAGCATTTTAAAGGAAGGCAATAGCAATGTTATTATGTTTTAGCAATTTCTTTCAGATAGCGTTTTGATTTTTTAAAAAAGAGAGAAGCAAACATTTTTAAACAAAGTCAGCGCAGTCACAAACACGGCTTGTACTAGAATACATAAAATGTTTTTACCTATAGAGTTGTGCTTGCAAAGTGCAATTGATGAATAACAGAAGCTGGGAGTGCTTTGTAAAAGCAAACCATAGGAAATATTTATTTATGTCCATAGATGTTGCCTGTTATATTACTGTCTTTTTTCTTTGTTTGTTATCTGGAAATATCTATGATATGATCTCAGTCTGAAATAGCAAATGTAAACATAACAACAAAGCCAATGTCTAGAGGGTACTAGAAAGGAATATTTTCCTACTGACCTTCCCTTGTGTGCTCTTTTCCTTCAAACAGAAGTTCTAGAAATTATATAACTGTCTCATGTGTTAATAATACTCATCTCACTGACTTGTGCATATTTTGTAACTTGCTTTTGCAACTACAATTTTTTATAACCTATCCCCCCCCTCCATTTTAATAACATCCGTCAGTAACCCCAAAACATAGCCCACAATCAGCAATTTATTCACTCACTTTTCTCTTACTCACTTTGTGTAAATATTCACAAACTCACAAGGGAATAACTTGTAAACTGCTTGTAAAAGTCTGACAGTCTTCATCTGGTAATGAGTCATGAAAGTCCAAACTGCCTCTGTGTTTGAGAGCAAAACAAAAACAAAACCAAGATGGTCCATGTCTTTTCTATCACAGCATGGGGCAGCTGGAAAGGGAAGGTGCAATTATATTTTGAAGATATTATTTCAGTATCAAGATAACTCAGAGATTCCTACATGTGATGAATGGTATAGCCTTTGGTGTGGGCATAACAGAGCACTTTATGACTATCTCTGCCCCTAGCCAATACTCCTCTGTGCCTTCCTGAGGACCCTGATGGACCATCTATGTCGAGTGGTGCTGGGCTAAGGCCTCCTGCCCAATGCCTCTTGCTGTTCTCCAGCTGGAGGTACAACCCTCACAGTCCTGCTGCTGGACAGCACAGTATGAGTGCTTCCAAACAGGTCTTGGATGATGTCATCTGCTCTGGCTCATACTCCATTTAAGTTAGTCAACCCAGACTGGTTTTTCCTGGAATAGATTAGAGGCTCCTCTTGTGATCCCTTCTTTGCTGGCAATACTGGGAGGATAACCCTTGGCAGAGGTCAAAAACACAAAGCAAAGGAGCAGTAGTGTTTTCAGCTGGCAAACAGTTTGGAAAATGAATGGCTTTAAGGATACTCTGGGAGCCTTTAGATCAATAGTGGGAGGACACTGGAGAGTGATTGTTGACAAATAATGCAAAATTAGGCCCAGTACAGAAGAGGTACGTGAAGAATTCTAACTTTTTTGTAAAGTATTATGTGTCCTTGAAATAGAATATCCTATAGAGCCCATTAAGAAAGATGTGAGCCATAAATCTCTTTGTATTCATTCAACAAAATAGTAGTGCATTCATAAAGGAAGGGACAAGGGATTTTGAGTACTCTGAAATGTCTTAAATTGTGGTATTCTTTTCACACACCTTGCATTTGGCATTGACAGGGAAATAATTTGATTGCTGTCAAGAACCCTCCATTACCCATCTCTCATTCCAATGGAGGAAAAATATTTGTTTTGCTGCTCAGAGTGCAGAAATGTCTGAGTTGTTCCCATGTTTCCACCATAGAGAACTACTCTGTACTAGGTGGTACCACTACAAGGCAAAATGTGTCTCAGGACTACTCTCACTGTGTCACAAGAGACTGAGCAAAACTTGCATCACATGCAACAGGACTGAATTATGAATGCAATCTGCTGTGCGCACATTTTAACAACAATAACCTCCCACCCTGTATTAGTTTCACTGCAAAATGAATGTGGAAAAGATTGTAAACTTGCTCAATTTTCAGAGAAATATGTAGTAATTTATAAATCTGCTTTGAAATGAAGCTGAGTTGAACTTTCATTCCACCAAGACACTCCGGGTGGTTTCAGCTGTGTTTCTCTTTTCCTTTTCCTGTTACAAGTCTGCAAATTCAAAATAATAGAGTTAGAAAAACGCATTTTTCAAATGCACTGGAAAATATGCAAACAAGCCTATACATGCCTTTTGCAGTTCATGTCACCTTCTCTGTATCAAAATACACAAGGAAAATGAAACAGCTTTCAGATTTGTTTTAGGCTGAATAATTAGTGCTGAGGTGCTTGTCTGTGCTTTCAGAACCTTTGTAAGCACATCATCAGCTCAATTTGACTTACTGTTACTAAAATATTTCAACAGTCTATCAAACCTTGGTACGTGTTTCACAAATAACAAATAACTCCGCCTTTGGAAAGAAAAAATCCATATTTCCTTCAGTACACGAGCTATGATATTTTAAAAACTAGACAAATATTTACTTGCTTTATCATTTAAGCTTTGCCATTTGTTTAAATGATAGAACTGTGTGGTGTTGTTTTTGGACTACCTTGGACCTTTCTGAAATTATTTAACTAATTATTGAAATCACTCAGAAGCTTTGACCAACACCTAGCTGAATGTATTTCCAGCACCAAATCAGGTGGCATTAGCAGTTGTGTAGGATTTCCCTACAGTTGTGCACATATTTTATTCAGATAACTCACCGTTTCCTTCTGCCTGAAGGGATAAATAGAGGAAGAAAGCAACAGAAGAACCAGACCCAAACACAACTAATTTCTGGGGAAGTTGCACGTTAAATCTTCATTTTGTGAAGTAATCTTATGGTCACAGACTGCTTTACAGATGCTAATAGTTTTTCAGGTTGCTGCCGCCATATCTTGAATACATTATAGATTAGAGGAACCAATAAAAACACATTTGTGCCAATACATCCTGAAATTGCATTTTGTAGCTTAAAGGCAGGGGGAGGTGTACAGAAAAACAATGAAGCTTCTTTCACTGCTTCTAAACATTTTCCATGAAGCCACAAATAAGACTGACCAGCCTGAATCAAAGAACTGGATATGTTCCTTGGCTCCCCCTAAATCTTTCTGCTGTTGTAGTATAGGTAATAAAAATGATATTCTGCAATTTATTGCACATCCATGTTTACTACATTAAAGACCCTTCTGCTACAGGGGTATTTTTAGACTAATATTCTGACCTAGAATCTGGAAACAATTAATGTTGTGCTTTGTTCAGCTTTTGATAGAGTGCTGCACTTCAGTGATACAATCTGAAGTGAAACTGTATCTTGAGGAGCTAAGGTGAGAAAAAACACCATGCACAGAAACAAAATAGAGTGTGGTCGTTTGACAGCCTTGAAGGTGACTTTTTCCAACCCATTGAATATCAGGTTCATGCCCTGAAATGAAGTTCACTGAGATTCATTACAGTTCCTTCTGTCACTAGAGTATTAAAACCCCAAATGCATCATTAACTCACAAGTGGGTTTTGCCATTTGGCAATAGGGGTTTGACACAACTCCAGTGACAAAACCATCCACAGGAACACCATGGACTTCTGCTGCATGAAGAAGTAATTGCTTTTATATTAGAGATAAAAGAACTCATTTTGGTACATTTAGTAGCTGTTGTACATTTTATAATGAAAAAAGAGCTTCCTATATAAAGGACCTTGTCTGTATTTCCTTAGGGAATAGAGGGCACACTGTGCTTCTCCTTAAAGGCTTAAAATACGGGAACACTGAAGTGTACCCACTCTTGCTAACAGAAGCACAGCTACTGAATGTGCAGCATCTCAAAGGGTAAAGGTGTTGACTAACATTCACCTTAGCTTTCAGCTGTATTTCAGGAAGAGGTCAAAACCACTAGTACAACGAGGCAATTATTCTTCCAGGACATCCCTTGGCCATAGTGAACCTTTCTGTAAGTTACCAAACCACCAAAATACTACTAGAATAACTTCAGATGTCTCCAGGCTATTAATTTTGTGAACAAGAAACAGGAGGATTTTGGAAGGTGTGGATAATTGGTGAGTTCTTTCTTGCTTTCTCTCTCACTTAAATCCCCTTTTCCAGCCTCCCCAATTTACCTGACCTCATTACTTGACTGACAGAGTGGCTGTTTGAGATTACTTTTGAAGTGAGTCACAACGAGCCACAAGAGCCAAAGGCTACTTTGTCTCATGAAGGTATTGTCTTTGTCAGTACAAAGTTGCCAGTAAACTTTTGACAACCTCACAAGAGGGGCTGAGGACCCATTGGCATTTCAGCTTGAATAATCTTTCTACCCACACTTCATTTACCTCAGACACTGCTTCAGCAGTGAGGAGAGGCCAGGGCAGATCCTTCAGGACTGTACCAAACACCGAAGGCTCAGGCTGAGGTGCTGCAAAGAGTGCTGCTCTTCCCACTTACTTTTTCAGGAAAATCCATTACCTTCTCCTCCCACCATTAGGGTCCAACTCCTGTTAAGAGTCCGTAGCTCCACCCTTCAGAACCTCTTGCTGCTATTTTGTTGAAGTGAAGAAAATAAACATGTAGCACCAAGCCAGTCTGGGAAGCAAGAGGATGGATGCTGGTAAGGATGGGAGCTTGGTTAAGTTTGGGTCAAAGCCCAGCTGACATGTGGGGGTTATCCATTTTGGTACTGAAAGACCTAAGGAACTTTTCTAAAAATCTTGTTACAAAGTGCGTACATGGATGTGTGTGTAATGGTGTGTACCATTGTTTCATTAATCTAATACGATAAAATTATGGTTCATAATATGTAGGCAAATATACCAATCTTAAATGCCTCCCACTAATAATGAATCAGAAAAAAAAAAAAAAAAAGCAGTTCACTAGATTTCATAAAGTTTAGCAATTACTTGCATAAATAGTGGTGATTACTTGCATAAGGGAGGGATTTGGGTGAAATCTTTGGTGGAAGCAAAAGGGCTGATGGCACAGAGCTTTGGTTTTTAACCGCCCTTTTACCCTTCCTGGGCTCTATTCTCCTTGCTTTAGGATGGTGCAAAATTGCAGTGAGTGAACAGTGACTATTTTGGTGATATATCTTTACTGAAAATTCAAGTTAATCCAGGAGTTGCCTTATCACCATCCAATTACCAGAAAGCCTCAGCAGGAATTCCACAGGCTCAGTTAAACTTGGACTACCCTTCTGCTCAGGCCCAGGATCTCTCCAGCAGTTATGGCTGTGGCAGCAAGAACACCTTCTGCAGATGTCTGGGATGCATTGTGTGATAAAAAGGAAAACTTTACTGCCATTCATTTATCACTTGTATGGTCACGGATACAATAACAACTGCAGCATCAGTAGTAATTGCGACACATTTATTACACCATTTGGGCACACTAGTTACAGACCAGGACTGAATTGCTCTAGGCACTTTACAAAGAACAAAGCAATGATCGTAATTCAAGGACTTTACAATCCAAGTGGAAAACTAAGAGCAAAAGATGAAAATAGAAGATGGGAATAGAAAAAGAGAGCAGCGAGACCGTATTGATCAGAGGACTCAGCACAGCAGCAGCCTAAATTGTTGTCAAACTGAATAATTTAAATCAGAATACTGATATGGAGGAACTGATTCTCTTGTTCACTGCAGTGTCTTTGAGCTGTAAGCCTACCAAATTTAATAGCCTTCTTCTTAAAAGACACCAATACAACAATACAATCAATTCTGCTTTGTAACAGGATGTGAACTTGAACATTGTGAATGACAGCAGGACTTAATAACTAGTCTAGGTTATTCTGTACCATAGAAATGTCCATCCAGCAAACAGAGAGAAGTGAAATTAGCAGAGTTATTGAAGGTCACCTGCTCCTCTTCTTTTTAGGAAGTCATTCTCCCTGTAAAGGGGGAGGATGTGGTCTGCCTGTGAACCTGTTGTTTCACACAGAAATTTGCACCAAATCCATAGGAAACAGCTGATGAATGTAGTTTGTCTACAGCCCTGCATGCTCAAGCCTGGGGAAAAGGGATTAAAACAAATAAACAAAAGCCGAAATAACACTTAAAATATAAACCTGGGGAAGTATTACCTTGCCCAAACCTATAACACTGGGGATGGCCACAATACTTGGGTCCCCTGATCCTTCCCAGACCTCTTGCTGGTATCTTCTGGTTGCCTGCTGCTTCATTGCACAGAGCTTGAAGCAACTGCAGGGAGAGCATTTCCCAAGGGCAACTAGGCAGCTTTTGTATTGAGGGCACTCTGGTATCATTCTTTGGAGAGCTGAAAAGTCCAACATGTCCAGAATGTGGATGCACTGCTTGAGCTGTAAATCCAGAGACGTGCACCTGGAACACAATGTTGCATTTATTTTGACAGCTTTGCTTTCATACTTGGCTTGCAGAAATGTTCTACTTTATCAGAGGGCACAAGGAATATATTTTCCTTTTGCAAAAATGGTACATATTTGGTGATAAGTACCTTAATCATCAGCTATTACATTGTCCCTATGGAATCCTACTCTAATCTAGCCATGCATTTTCAAAAGGTCATTGATGATTTCTTTTAAAGTCCTCTCAAAGATAATGTTTTTGTTGTCGTTGTTGTTTTCAAGAAAATTTTTAGCTTATAGGAAGATAATTAGTTCCTACCTTTATAAATTCAGCTTTTTTTTTTTTTTCTTAAACAGTAAGAGAACATTTTTAAGAAAGAAAAAAACCCTAATAACTATTGAGTCAAAGACAGCATGCAATAGACAGCTTCTGGAGGAAAGCAGCCTGCTTTTTATTAGGAATTATTTATCCACTTTGCTACTCACTCACAGTGTCCTTTTTTTTTTCCTAGTTTTCCTGTCTCTTCGTCCTATAATAAGGTATTTTAATTTTCTTTCAATATAAGAAATAGAAGTAAAAAACCCTGATTCTGTATACTTGATGGAAACTGTTTTGTCTTTTTTTCACCACCAGCACTTTTCCCTTTCTTAATTCAGAAAAAAAATTTTAAAAACTGTAGCACTTGAATGAAGTCTTTGTAAAGTCAGGTGAGGTGGTAACTTGAGTCAGAGAGGCAGAAATCACTAGGAACTGTGTTGGACCTTTTTAGTCTTTGACACTAAGCCATCTAAATTAAGATGATTATTGATGTGTCCATTTCCTACATGTCATCAAAATCCTGTTCATAATGAAGAGACAGCCTCAAGCCAATATTTTTAAGATTGGAACCTTCCTCACTGTCTGCTTTATTTGTGTATAACTATCTGATCAGATGGGTTCAGTGAACACTGGACAATTTGTAACAAAATGGATATAAGTATGTTGAAAAAAACTCACACTGTTACACTGTGCTCAAAATTATAATTTAAATAGACACCAAGGTAAGAATTTAGACCAAGCATTAGTGGTTTTTTAAAAGGCAATAAGAACAAATCTTGGCTTAATTTTTTCTGCTATTCTGGGAAGCGTAAACAGAAGCAGACCCTTGGGTGCACAAAAATATGCTGGAAATATTTACTCAGAACTAATAAGACATTTAAAATAGTCTTTTTCTATTTATAAAATAGACTTGCAGTCAGTCTGTATAAGACTGCCTTAGGTAGTCTCAGGTGCAGCTCAAGGACACAGACTGCATCCTGATTTGCACCCTGTTGCATTTGAAGAAATGGAAATTACTGGATATGTTGCTGTTAGTGATCACAAACATTTGAGTAGTAAATAATAATAAAATACTGCAACATCTTAAATGTGGAACATATGCTTGACAGATACATCAGAAAGCTTTTTTTAACCTACTGTCAGAAGAATAAACACTGTAACAAGGCTTAATAATGACCACAAATACAGGTGGATGTCAGGCTTTCCCAAGGGAAGAATATGCAAGAACACAATGCAGCCAGAACTTGGAAAAGAACTGCTTCAACAAGCACAGTTTATGAAAGAAAATGGTACTTTTAAAAGGACAAAGATTGAATTAATTTCTCCTTACAAGAACAGGAACTGTCAGCAGCAGCCACTGCTTGCAAGAGCATGAACAGTGTGGATCTGGGCACAAGCACACTCTGTATCACCAAATGTGGCACAAAAAACTTCAGCTCCTTCTCCCAGCTTAGCCTGGGTCTCAAGGGACAGAGCTGCCTCACAAAGGACACTGCCTAGCACCAGGTGCTGAGATTTTGTGGACACGTTCTGTGGTTGTTAGTATAAATCGAGTTGACCTGAAGTCGTGTGTAAGAGAATGTGTGTGCCATTTTCCAGCACACACTGGTAAGGACAGAGGTCTGTGGGGAGACACTGGTAAACAGCAGCAACAGAATTTTCATGAAGCAGGGCTGTATTTGGATTATCAAGAGGAGCTCCCTTTCTCAAAAGCAGCAGTGCACACAATTAAGGGATTTTCTTAGTATGGATCATACAGGGTTAGAATCTGAGCACTACTTCTAATTCCCTAATTAACCTTGCTATGAAGACGGAACCTGCAAGAGATGACCCGGAATTTTACATGAACCGTCTTTAGCTATTTTGTAACTTGAGGATCCTGAGTCTACCTTATGAAGCAATTGGGAGAAATATTCCAATTCTCATTCTTGTAAATGTTTCCATATCTTTAGCCACAGATTTTTAATTGAATTAGAGCTGCAGATATTATTGTGCTACTCTGACTGTGAAGTCTTTGTGTAATGAGCAAGGATATTTCACTTTCTTGCATTTTATTAAAATCAGAGTCTAGGAACTTGCAAAGACAACACCCATTCTTGAGTCAGTGAAAACAAATGCAATAAACAGTATTCAAAGTAGCAATATGTTGTGGCTTGTGCTGTTTACATTTTGGAAGTAGAGTGCCAAGCTCAGGATGCCATTTCCATCACAACACATCTCACAAACTGCACCGATGGAAAACCTGATGTGCCTCACAATAAAAAGTACTTTAAAAGGTATAGGAAACCATTGGGTCTTTTCCTGTGAATAATTTTCCACTCATTCTGTATCCTTGGCACATGTAGACCTGTGCTGAAATTAGGGTAATACTCAAGAGCAAATTTCATAGGCTCAGATTCTTGTTTGAACATGAAAAATGACAGATTAATTAAAAAATCATTTAACTGAAGATGCTGCAGAGGTGGGTGTCTGGAATTATTGCAGAATATGACCACAACTGGTCTTGCTTTGATAATTTTCAGGGCATATGAATGACTCAAAGGGATCTGATTCTCCCTCACTTACAAAGGAGCAGAAAAAATATCTGCTACACTCTGGTGTAGCTGTTGTCAGTGAAAGGACAATGAATTATCAAGTTTTAATAAACCTTAAATTTCAAAAAGCTATTTTTAAATGTAGAGGTGAACCCACCCCTAAAAACTTCACTCTAGATTTTAACTTGAAGCTGTGTGTGCTGACTTGATTCTTTACATCAGTATAAATTTTGCCTTCAGATGTGGATTTGCCAAGATGTGCTGGTGAAGTGGGAGTAACCTGTCTTGTACCATTGACTGTTGTCTGCAAAAGGTTCAAGCAAGTTTTGACTGTCCTCTGCAACTTTTTCAAGCAAGCTGACATATGAAATAAGAAAGGATGGTACCGTGCAGATCCTACTTCAGCTATGCCATGTGGGATCATCATACCCAGGCTGTATCTGAGCATGTGGAGTATTTTAATCAATTCCATGGGCTATTAAAGAAGACAGATGGGGGAAAATCATAACAATTTTGATAAGTTTTATATAAACATAAGACAGACTGAAAGATTCTACTCTGCACCTTAGAAAGATAATGTGACATGGCACTGTGCATGTTCTTTTTATTGTGCATTTTCTTACATTAAAAAAAGCTGAAGTGGAGCATGTCTTTGAGATGGGGCAATACATGTAAAACATGAGAATAGGAAGGGATTCTTGAAAAAAGGACAGCAAGAAATAAACAAAAATTTTCTACACTGGTTCTTGATATTGGCCATGAGTGTCTCTTTTAGCCTCTTTTAGCAATTTGTAAGATGAACTAACCCAGGATCTGCCTTCATGCTGCAAGACCTAATAGTTGCTTCTTTATTTGAAGGTCTATGAGCATAAAGCATGGTAACAATAAAATATGAAGAGTACTTAACTCAGCAGTGAAAAACACAGCTCAGGCAACTCAGCCAAATAAAAGAGACGGCAGTTTAGGGATTTAAGGTATGTGAGGGTAAATTTTCTTTTCTGAGTGTTGCCTTATTTGTTCTTTTCTTGACTTGCAGAAGCTATTTTTCATCACTTTTTCATTTTTTAATGCAAAAACTATTTTTGTTGCTAGAAAACTATACAGAAAGACATGGCAAAATGCCTTGAAATCAGCATACCCACACGGAACTGGCAAAAGGCCCAAATCCTCCACTTCACTTTGCAACTGAAAATTTTCTCACAGCTCCCATTCCAGCTCTCTTCTAAGACAAGGCCTTGACCCCCTGAGGCCTGTGAGACTGCTCAATGAAAAATGAAACAATGGGAAAACAGGATATCTTATAGAACCACATTTTTGAAAGGAAGAAAAAATATTTGTGAGGATTCTCTCTCTTTGTGTCTTTGCTTTGTTTCCTTTACAATTGCAGTAAAACAGGTAAGACAATGCACAGCATGTGGGCACACTAATCCAAGGACAGCACTGCTGCTGGTTTGGCAGACAAGACAGCTTCAATATGGGTAAAAGTTTGTCTGGCTTCTCTCAAACAGGGAGCCAACAACCTTGACATAACCTTGATTTTTAGCAAGGTATTTAACATGTTCTCCCACAATATCCTTTTTGACAAGATGGTAAGATATGAGCTGGAGAGATGGACCTGTCCAGTGAGTGAAATTCTGCTAAACTTCAAAACTTAAATGGTGTTATTAATGTGCCAAAGGTGAATTGACATCTGGATACAAGCAGAGTTCCTTGGAGGATGATGTTTTGTCCAGTACTCTGTAGCATCTTTCATGAAAGACCTAGATGATGGGATGTAACATATCCTCACCAAGCTGGTAGATGAAAACTAGACTGAAAAGCAGATACTTTTGAAGGAACAAACATTATTCAAACAAAAACCAGTAGCTGGAATATTGAGTCAAAAAGAACTGCATTGTGTATAGCAAAGATAAATATGGTACAGATTCATTCCAAGCAGATGAACAAGCTAGGGGTCTGGGTGCTTGGGGCAGCTCTGCTGGAATGGCTCTGGGGGTCCTGGAGGGCATCAGTCTGAGGAAAATGTGTTCTGGACTGCATTAGCAAGAGAACAGACAGTGGATCAAAGGATGTGTTTATTTCAACCTCCTCAACACTTGTTAGGCTACACCAGGCCTATGGTTTCCTGTTCTGCTACCTCTGGTTCAGGAAAGATGGTGAAAACAGGAGTAGGTCCAATGGAAAGCTACTGAGATAATTAGAGGATTGTAGAACTTGACATACAAAGAAAGGTTAAAGGAACTTTAATTATTCTAGGAGTCTATGATTAAAATATTCTACTTGCTTTCTTTTGACTTGGAAGACAGATTATTTAAAAGAAAGGTATATGAATCAGTGACAAATTGCCATCCCACAAATATTGACTAAATGGCAAGCTTACATTTCCCCACTGATTTCAGCATTTCCTCTTGTAGACTTTTCTGCCTCTTCTGTATCATCTCATCCTTCTGAAGAAAAAAAGACCATTGTTCTGTTGGACACTAGAGATTCTTGCTATAAAAATGATTTTGATACAGCAGTTGTGCCCAGACTTCACATTGGAATAAAGCAAGCAAGTGCAGATTACAAGGGAAGAAACACATTTTTGATTAATCAAGATGGTATGAAACCTCTTTAAACACATAATTATTCTCTAAGTAAAGATGCACTGAAAAATAAAAAGATGGAGGTAAACTAAACACACCTGCACAGGTGTGTGTGCAGCTGCGCTGTTTCCAGGTCAATTTAAAAGAAATTTTTTGAGGCACACAAACTTCGGGTGAGCAAGAAAGAGTGGGATTCCTTTCAGAGAACTTCCAAAATACAGTCAAAAGAAGTTTGAAAGGCAAGTTAAAATACAAAGGAGAAAAAAGTAGTGTGCCTTATTTTAAAGTTTAATTAAAGCTCCTTGTGGTGTTGACTGTCAAACAGGCTGTCTGTGTCCCATTCTTGCAAGGGCTTCTGCTGGCAATGGGATCACTCACATTCACAAAAAGCAAGTAGTACATAAAACATATGCAAAGTCACTAACCATTAGTTTCATTTGTTCTTCCTTTTTATTTTAAGACCCCGTGTCTGGAATGTTGTTGACTATGGCACCTTAGTCTAGCAGAAGAGAAAAAGCTTTCCCTGCTTCCTAAAATGTCACAGATACTCTCATTACATTTTCTCAATGTTTTCTTCCAAGCATCACTTTGACACAGGCATAGCCACTGCACTTATGAAATTCATCAGGTCCTTCTTAATTTAGCAACTTAAATTTGTTGTAAACAGTATTTTTCAGTTATTTTGATAATGCTGTGCAAAAGAGTATTAGATAGAACTGACACTGTTTCTATTCACTTAATGCTTCAGGCTTCATCACTTCTTCAGACATGTCTACTGTGCAGCAGGGATACAGGTTTCTGTCTCATATTGGCATTTGACTTTCATGGGTGTCGAGTAAAATGCCTAAGAGGAAATGTGTTTGACATTGCCAGTAATAGTGTCCTGATGATAATTCCTTCTTTTAAGTCTCCAAGTTTCCTTTGGGAAAAAAAAAGGAAGCCATTTGTGCATTTGTGATGATTTTATTTTTCTGTATGTCTCTATGATTTCAAACCTTCATACTCTTCTTTAGCCAGATGTTCCCAAAAGCATCACACTCTATAACTTCAGATGAATTGATGTTAAACCATATATTACTTATTTGTTACCTTTTTTCTTTTTCATTTCTGAAATTTCATTGCTGCTGTAAAGCAGTAAAAAATGTGTGTAAGTGCACAACCAAATTGTCTTTTTTATATCTTGCCTTTGGCAGAGCTGAGCGCAGCAAAATCTTAGTAACATGTATAATTTGTTTGTCTGATGCTCTGTCACATTAAGAGACTTTCAGACCCAGCTCACCTAGAGATCAGATGACTAAAACTTTTTGTCATGACCTTTGGGCAGGGATTGTCTGGGTGCACTTGGATGAATTCACATTATACACACCAAATAGTGACTCAAATAATTAGCTGCTCTACTTTACCATAATGAAGTTGAGAGTGAGGTTAACTGATGAGCATTATGCCATGTTTGCATTGGATATGGTATAGCTTAAATGTCTTTAAGTAGCTTTGTGGAATATATGCAACCAAGTGCAGTTAGCAACAAAATTATTTTTGTCTGACTACAGAGGGTTTCACCTGAACATACCCATCATGCTCCAGTGGTTGTGAATCATTTCTCAGTTCTGGTCAAATAGCTTGAGAAAAGCCTACTACTGAATATCTAATTATCTCCTGAATATCTAATTATCACGAGAAACTGTAATTATTTCTCATTATTTTCTCCCTTTCACTTCAAGCATCAGAAAAGCACTGAGTCACCACTTGACCAAGTAATTTGGTAATTTTTTTCCAAGCAGTTGCCTACCCTACACTCATAAATTAAGGAGTAATAAAAATGGTCTCCTGTGGATATTCTCAGTTCAGTCGAAGAAAAGACAGAGATAATTTGGCCTGGGAAACTTAGAAAGGAGGAATTATAAACTATTGTTATCTCTCCTCTGTAGCTATTGTTTATAATAGTTGTCCTTCGGAGTGTGTTATTCTTAGCTCACCAATGGGGTCACAGGTGCTTTCTCTAAGACCAATCAGGTCTTATCTTAGCGGTTCTTGTTACAAAAGACATGTGGGATTTTTATTAAATTCTCTTTTTGCCTTCTGATGAATCGGAGACTTTAGTTCTCTTTCCTCGCTCAACAGCAACATCGGGTGACCCGGAGTGGTAGCAGAAGAGCCAGGACGTGACCCTGCAGGGAGGTGTGCCCTGGCGGGGCTTCCTGCGATTTGGACACTTTCTGCCCTTCTGAAGAGAGAGGTAACCGATTTATTTCCGTGTCTTCCTGGAGGAGATTGTCCCTTTGGGACCGTGAGTTTTAAGCATCAGTGCTAGTTCAGGAACGGACCCCTGGCAGAGCATATTGTGCCTGGGGAAGGTTTTCTTTACAATGGGGAACCAATTTACTAAGGATGAACAAGAGATTCTTTCTGTATGGAGGGCTCTGATTTCTTTCATGGGGATCAACATATCAGATGATGTACTTTGCTGTCTTTTACTTTATGCTAAGTCTCACAGGTTTCCGGTAGACCTGACTCCTGCGTCTGACCCACAGACTTGGCTACGTCTAGGTGAACATTTCCTAGACTACCTTGCTAGTGGGGACCTGACTGTGGTTCCGCTGGTAACTTCCTGGAGACTCATTTCCAGAGCTGCTCAAGGCCAGGTCCCGAGAGACAGTGACTCAGATCAGGGTGCCTTGGAGACCAATGATATTATCTCTGTTGGCAACGGTACTTTGGGGACTGTGGGGGCGAGTGGGGCATTCCCCGGGCCTGCTCCAGTTCTGTGTGGGTCCCCAGTGGGCTTGGGGAGTCCCCGGAAAACTTACTTGTCTCCTAGAGATTATGTTCCACCAAAGTATCCCCATCCCCGAGATTACGTTAAACTGAAATACTCTATGCCGGCCATTCGGCCGTCAGTGGCGGCTGCCTCTGCTCCAGCTGGGGCAGCCGGTGTGTCTTTGTCCCAGCTGGTTTTGGCCTGGGCGACACCGCCATTTACCTCAGCGCTGCAAAATGTGTGTCAGTGTTTGCCAACTCCTTTTTCATCTCCGCCGTGGTGGCCCGGGGATCGGCCATTTTACGACCAGCTGGTTTCATTGCCCCCGCGTCTGGTGCCCCCCCACTGCGCACTGAAGATGGAGGTAGGACCAGCACTGCCTGCAGTCCCTGCCGTGGCTGGACTGACTGTCCCCTCAGCTCCTTTGTCATCAGCTGTGGAAAATACAGGCCAAGCTGACAAGCACAACATCATATCCTGGCGCGTTGTCCGACATTTACAGGCTAAGGTAGCAAAATATGGGCTCGGCTCTGTACAAGTTATGCAAGTTATCAGGGTGATAAACACTGACCTGCTTACTCCATTTGATATTAGACGTCTAGCTCAAGTACTATTTCAGCCTGTGCAATCTGAAGTTTTTAAGACTAAGTGGAGGCAGATGGCTCAGATGGTGTCTGCAAGCAATATGCAGCTGCCTCCCGATGATCCTAGAGCCCGAGTAGGAGTGGATGCTCTCCTGCGGGAATTTGCCTTTGATAATCCTGATCTTCAGGCTACCTGGCACCCTGCCGTTTTAGCACAGGGCCAGAAGATAGGGTTCACGGCATTGTTGAAAACTATAGAAATGGCTGCTCCTACGCAGTCATTTGTGAAAATAACTCAAGGAACGAAAGAACCATTTCTGCCATTTGTTGAGAAAATTGCAGCAGCTTTGGAGAAGCAGGTTTTGGATGATAACTTGAGACAAGTTTTATGTAAGCAGTTGGCAAGAGACAATGCAAATGATGACTGTCGGAGAATTATAAATTCTCTTCCGGGTGACCCATCGCTGGCAGACATGGTTGAAGCATGTTTTAAAATAGGTTCTGCTGACCACGAAGCGTCTGTCCTGGCAGCTACCTCACAGCCAGGCCAAGGATGGTCAGGCAATGGACAGCAAAAAAGGGAAAGAAAAAGGGCAACCAGAAGCAGGGGCCACAGCAGCAGAAGGGACCAAGTACTAGTTTTTTGTGCTCTAAATGTTTAAAACCAGGTCACTTTGCACATCAATGTAAGTTGGTACCATGCCAATGGTCAGTCTTTGGCAGGCTGGGGAAACGGGGGGATAGGCGCACAGGGGAACTGTGCATGGACACAAGTATTTCCCCAGGGCGTGGCACCTGCACAGGTCTGTTCAGCCAATTTAAGGCCAGTACCCAGGGCTCAGCAAGAGTGGATGTACACACCACAGTGACAGTCATTTTAGACTCTTGTGGTGTGCACAAGGTTCCTTTGAATGCATTTGGACCTTTTGGTGAAGGTCTGAGTGCACTGCTTGTAGGACGGTCAAGTACCACCCCTCTGGGAGTCTTTGTACACCCAAGTGTCATTGACTCTGACTTTACAGGTCAGATTTCTGCTATGGTTTCCACACCTACCCCCTGCCACTATCCCGGCAGGAACGTGTATCACTCAACTTCTGCCTTTTCAGTCATGTGTTCCCAGGGATGACCAGCAGACTCGTGGAGGTGATGGTTTTGAATCCACAGGATCGCCACAAGTCTTCTTGGCTGCGGACATTTCTGCTAAGCAGCCAGAGATGACATGTACCATGACTCTCTCAGGTGCCCAGCCGCCTTGGATTCAGCTTTGAGGTTTGATTGACACCAGGGCTGATGTGACGGTCATCTCCTTCTCTGCATAGCCTCCTGCATGGCCTTTGGACTCTGTGGGTCCAGCCATGGAAGGATTGAGGGGTGCATCACAGAGCTTTATGAGTTGACGAGCTGTGTTGATCAGAAATATAAATGGGCAGACAGCTACAGTTCGGCCCTATGTCACCTCAGCTCCGATCAATCTCTGGGGACGGGATGTATTGGCAGTTTGGGGGGTGTGGATTGGGACAGATTTTTAATTGGGGTCACTGAGCTGAAGGCTGCAAAGCATCCTACGTTGCCTTTATGGTGGCTAGCGAGCAGACCCATCTGGGAGAATCAGTGGCCCCTGATGAATGAAAAGCTCGTCGCCCTTCATGATTTGGTACAGGAACAACTTCAACAGGGACACACTGAGCCTTCTACTAGTCCCTGGAATACTTCTGTCTTTATAATAAAGGAGAAATATGAGAAATGGAGGTTGTTGCAGGACCTCCGGAAAGTTAATGCGGTCATGAAAAGTATGGGGACTTTGCAGCCTGGTATGCCCTCGCCTACTATGCTCCCTGTGGGATAAGAAATTCTAATTGTTGATTTGAAGGATTGTTTCTTTACAATTGCTTTGCATCCTGATGACAAACCAAAGTTGCCTTTACTGTGCCTGCAATTAACAATGCTGAGCCTGTGTGGCAATATCAATGGAAAGTTTTGCCACAGGGCTGTAAAAACAGCCTGACCATTTGCCAATGGTATGTGGCTCAAACCTTATCCGGAGTCCGCGAACAGTTCCCTGATGTATGTTGTTATCATTATATGGATGACATTCTGGTGGCAGCGTCCACCCAGGATGAGTTGCTGCGTGTACAGCCTCAGCTATTTGCTGCTTTGCATTCTTATGGGCTGCAAGTGGCTCTGGAAAAGGTTCACAAGGCATCCTCCTTGGAAATATTTGGGGGTCAGTATTCTGGATCAAACTATTCAGCATCAGGAGGTGCAGTTCATGGATTCTATTAAGACTCTGAATGATGCCCAGAAATTACTGGGGGTCGTCAGTTGGTTACATCCTTATCTGGGACTAACCACTGTACAACTGTCCCCACTGTTCAACATTTTAAAGGGGGACCCTGACCTGAGCTTACCTCAGAAATTGACTCCTGAGGGGCAACAAGCACTGGAGGAAGTCCAACAGGCTCTTTCTGCTTGTCAGGTTTATCAAGTAGACCCTTCCATTGATATCACTGTTTTCATTACCTATCCTGATTTCCATCCGACAGGTGTCATTGGCCAGTGGAGTGACAAATGGTCTGACCCCTTGTATGTTTTAAAATGGGTCTTCTTGCCCCATCAATTGAAAAAGACAGCATCTGTGTTATTTGATCTAATCACTCATTTGACAATCAAATGCTGTCAATGGTTTTTACAATTGATTTCAGCTGATCCTGCAAAAATTTTTCTCCCAGTAGCGCGGGACACCTTTGAATGGTGTTTCATTAACAGCGCTCCTCTGCAAAGTGCACTGCAAAACTTTCAAGACAGATTGCCTGTCATCTGCCCAGTCATAAGTTGTTGCAGCTTGCAAAGACAACCACTCTGTCTTTGCAACTAAAAAGTAGTTGAGTGCCAGTGCGGGGACCCACCATCTTTACGGACGGTTCAGGAAAGATGAGGAAAGCCATTGTTACCTGGAAAGATGAATCTGGATGGCAAGCGTCGGAAGGCCATGAGCCAGGCTCGGCTCAATTGGTTGAGTTAAAGGCTGTTGCTATGGTGTTCTGGAGATTTTCTCAGGTGCCTCTGAACTTGGTCACTGACTCTGCCTGTGTCGCGGACATAGCCAAACGCTTGGATTGTTCACTTTTGAAGGAGGTCAATAACGCAGGTTTGTGTCAGTTGTTGAAAACCTTGTGGTGCGCAATTCAAAGCCGAGTTTATCGGTGTTACATTTTGCACATTTGGAGTCACAGCAATTTACCAGGTTTCATAATGGAAGGCAATGCCAGGGCTGACAAGTTAGCTAACCCTGCCTGGGTAGCGCCTCAGCCTGATAAGATTGCGCAAGCCAAGGCGTCACATGATTTTTTCCATCAAAGTGCACATACTTTGCAGAAACAATTTCAGTTAATGCTGACCAAAGCTCGTGACATTGTCAGTTCTTGTGCTGAGTGTCACAGACTTGCTGCACCTTTACTGGCAGGGGTGAACCCCAGAGGCATAAAAGCCTTGCAGCTTTGGCAAACACATGTTACTCACATTGCCGAGTTTGGTTGACTTAAGTATGTGCACGTGTCTATTGACACGTGCTATTTGGGCATCTGCTCTCACTGGGGGAAAGGGTTGTGATGTGATTGCCCATTAGAGGATGGCCTTTGCGATCTTGGGTATACCTTCTTCTGTGAAAACTGATAATGGGCCTGCCTACGTCTCGCAGAAGATATGGCAGTTTTTATGCTCGTGGGGAGTCTCACACAAGCTGGGGATCCCGCACTCTACAATGGACCAGGCCATTGTGGAATGCGCTCATGGTACCTTAAAGCGTGTTCTTGACAAACAGAAAAGGGGAATGCCTGGGGAAACACCACACAGTTGGTTGGAAAAGGCTTTATATACAATCAATCATCTTACAGTGCCACAAAACTCAAATAATCCTGTTATTTTGAATCATTTTCTCTCATTGCATTCTTCAGGTAAGACGCCCATGCCTTGAGCGAAAGTCTGCATATGGGACCTTGCCACCAATAAGTAGGAGGGCCCGTGTGAGCTTATCACTTGGGGCCGTGGGTATGCGTATGTCTCCACAGATACTGGGGTACGGTGGATACCTGCAAGGTGTGTTTGTCCTGATTTGTGACATCAGAAACAGAATGTGGCCAACAGGCAACCTTCGAACGCTGACTGTGGCACCAACCACCAACCAGATCGCCCCTCCACGAGTGGGGAATGAACATTTCATCTTTCCTTGTTTCTGGAAACGGGGTCGACAAGTTAGGCTGCTGGTTTTCTAAACAGACTAACGAAGTTTTGTTAGTTATTGATTTCTTAGAATTAATAGTTAAATCTGTAAAGGGATGTAATTGTAGACAATTTTATAGTATATGTTGGAGATTTCTTCTACTGTTCTGAGCCAATTTGGTTGAGGTTTGATTGACAACTGATAAACCTTTTGAGTTCTGTTTGTTCTCCTTTCTGCAAGGAGGCTGCAGAGGATCACAAACACTGCCTCCTCCTTTAAACGAAAAGGGGGAATTGTGGATATTCTCAGTTCAGTCGAAGAAAGAACAGAGATAATTTGGCCTGGGAAACTTAGAAAGAAGGAATTATAAACTATTGTTACCTCTCCTCCATAGCTATTGTTTATAATAGTTGTCCTTTGGACTGTGTTATTTTTAGTTCACCAAGGGGGTGAGAGGTGCTTTCTCTAAGACCAATCAGGTCTTATCTTAGCGGTTCTTGTTACAAAAGACGTGTGGGATTTTATTAAATTCTCTTTTTGCCTTCTGATGAATCGGAGTCTTTTGTTCTTGTTCCTGGCTCAACAGCGACAGTCTCCAGCCTGATTAATTTACCAGTTTGGCTGTCTAAGCAGACTGTCAACAGGCAGTTCTACAGGGTACATTATTCATAACCAGTTAAAAATAATATTTCCTTTTATATATTTTCTTTGACATAGTCAAATTTGAAGAAGTTCAACAATCTATCTGATTTGACTCATCACTAAGTTTCATTTCCCTCCTCATACAGACCCTGGTTATCATTAGGGAAATGACTTAGTTACAAAGTGGTAATATGACTTGGCCCAAAAAACTGGAGGCAGAATGCAGAGCTGTGGGAGCAATTTGGGAAGGTTGAATCAGGCCCATGCTCAGTCCACAAAAGTGATCTATTGCTCTCTGACTATTTTCCTTCCAGCTGTAGCCAGCAAACTCTGCTATACTGAGGTACGTTCTTAATTGTGGCTGTATTATGCCTTGGGTAGAAATCAGACACTTTTCTGAAGGGGTTCCAGTAAGGCTTTAGATGCTGATCATGCCAGGAAATAATGTCTAAAAAAAAAGCTGAATTTAAATCCCATCACTTAAAATCAGCTTTGCAGCAGAGAGACTGAAGAGAGGACCTCAGAGACACTCTTCAGAGACTTTCTGGAATTTTAATCCCCTTGGTAATCAGTCCAGCTCCACAACAGTGCTGGGGAACAATTATCAATCACATGCTGAGGAAGTTTTACTGATGCAGGAGTTTAAATGAAACAAGCTGTTGAAGCGTTTTCTCACTGTTACCACTGCCAACTCAGCAACATTGGTAATAGCAAGGGTGGAAGTTTTTTTCTTGGAAGACTTTTCTTAGAAGAGGGCTTATATACAGCTGTAACTTCTTTTGATCCCTGTAGAAACATAATCACAGTAGCATAGATAAAATCTTGAATTTAAGCATTAGTTTCCATTTTCCCTCATGAAATTCTTGCTCTGTTTCAGTCATCTGTTCAGTCTGAAGGAATTGGATAAGTATTTAAGGAAAATAAAAACTTTCAGAAATTTAATGGATAAACTTCTATGAAAATTATGAGTATTGACTTTACTGTGTTCTATCAGTATATGTTTGGAAAACAAAATAGTTTCAAAGAAAAGCTCAACCCAACTGCTTAAGATGTTTTGGGAAGTATGACAGTTGGAGTATGTTCTTGAGGAAAGTTAATATTCATAACTAAATATTTACATAATCTCATATGATTGTGTGTTTTAATGGCGTTTAACATGTAGGCATTGTTTAAGCTATGTTTTTATTATTGTTTTAGCTGTAGGATGTTTAGCTAGATGAGACTATAAAGAAAACTTGAGAATTTAAGTTATTGATGTGAAAGAAAGCACAGTGACTTATCCTCAGAACTGTATGGTTACAGACTGTTCTTCTCTAAAGGCAGCGTTTGCTCCCTAGATCTGTGAGTTGGAGAACAAAGAGCAAAACTCCATGAATTACTAAAATGAAATATCAGGCAAAAAATCTGTGTGATTAAATGTGGAGTCATGCAGTAGGGAGATACAGTGTCCACAAATGATTTTTAAAAAAGCGCTAAGCATTTACTAGGGCCTTTTTAAGCCGTTTAAGACACTTTTGAAAGGTACATGAACCACATCATAGCCAAAGATGCAGAAAAGGAGAAAAAGGTTAGAGAACATGGCAAATGTTCTTTCACTGAAATTTTTAAGCTCTCAGAATCATTTGAGATAAACATTGCAGGGATTTGGCACATCAAAGTTAAATAACAGAACTTAGATGACCAACAATATCAGATTTTACTATTTGGCTTGGGTTTGCTGTACCTTTTGGGTATTCTCTTAGATAGTATTTCCTTACCTCTCTCCATCAGACATCTCCCATTGCCTTCAATTCCACATTTTCATTGGTCTCACCAGCTTGTTATGTTTTGGTTTTCTGTAACGTGCTAAAACTATGGCAGATGCATACTTGAACAGATGGTTTCCACACAAATGAGCCAACAGGTGAGGGAAATACTAACTAAGCCAAGCACACTCTTCCAGAAACTGAAGCACCGTCTGAAACATTGCTAAGACCTGATAGGTTTGGTTTTCATTGATTGATCTTTGAGTTTTGTTTGTGTGTTTCTTTTGGTGTTTAATTTTTTTTTAATTTTTTTTTTTTTTTTAGGTTTTTTACTTTTTACTTTACAGCCTAGGTTTGGGTCTGCTGTCTGATTTCTGAAGTCTTCTTTTTTGTGAGCAGGTAGATATATCTATAGTGTTGCTCTGAACCTCCTAAGAGAAAAAAGATCGCACCCAGTCATTAAATTCTGCCTCCAAATAACTGCTTATCACTCTATCCATTATGGGATACCCAGTAGATTGCCATCTGCCTTACTCAGATGTAGAGACAAGTGGCATCAATAGAATCACTTCAATTTCTTTTCCTCATTTCCCCCTCCCCTGCTCTTAGATCCAGGGGGAAAATCAAGGGAGTGGATCCAAATAACTAGCTCTTGTTCCTCCCTGCCTTCTTGTGAGGACTGACTGGGGCCCTTAGGAGAAAATCTGCTGTATCCCTATGTTTTGGCAGGATGGAGGAGAAGGGCTAGCAGGCAATTACCAGAATAAATTCAGAGAAGGCTACTGCCACTGGGAGGCTGGCTGAAGCGTTCTATAACCTGCAGCTCCCCACCCATTCTGGGCATGTCAGAATTTAGGCATGTTGCCATTGTTCTGGTGACTAGAGAGGGCAGGGAGCCCCACTGAAGGGATTCTAAATACTCAGAGTGATGGTCAGCTCCTAGGCACTACTTGCTTCCCCCCATTTAGCATAGCATAAGACAAACAGAACATAAGAGCTTTACAGAAAAAATATACAATAATTTATGTGCAAAATACTATTTACTAAAGATGAGACATGCTAATGACATCATTGTTACAGAGATGGCTTTCAGTCAACGCAATATTTGAAACAAGGCATAAGCTTTCTAGGGTAATTTTGTTAGCAACATTTTCTGCCCTGTAATTTTTGGATACTTGTAGCAAAAATGGTGGGTTTTCAAGTCATTTTGCTCAGGCTGAATGTCTGACTGCTAATTACATTCGCTATGTGCTCTTGTTCTACTGTATCAAGTTGAATGCATGCACTGAAGCTGTTTAAATAACTTTTCTCTAAATGCTATTTCTGGCTAATATTATCACTATGCATTTATTTCAGGTTGTAGTGAATTTCTTTTTATGAATGTGCAATGTCCCCAGTATGACTTCTGCCAACACTCACAGCCACTGTACAAACCAATACAAAATTTGCAATCTAGTGTTTAAGTTGTCCTTTGCTGGAGTCATAGCACACACCACTTCTTTGAAAGCCCAAACAAATCTCCCCATTAATTCCTTTTTGAAGAATAGAAAGGACGGAATATGACAGGTTTGAATTTTTTTTCCTTCTGGAAAATGGCCAATCTGTAAGTTGGATGGAGTTTCCTACTTTGCACAGTTTGTTATGAGTCTCACATCCTTAAAAGCAAGCCATATTGGATTCGCCATCTGAGCAGAAAAAAGCCCCCAGAATAAGTAGAATCCTTTAGGTGGGCTAATTAAGGTATTAAAATATCTTATTAAGTATTTTAACATCCACCATAATCATGAACCCCGTTAGACTTAGTATATGTCACACAGGTTTGTGAATGTTTGAAAGTGATCAAACAGAGCATTTGATCAGGGATGCATTTTGTTGACTGATGTGGCTTCCATGTCCTCTGTTGGTGTAACAATACTTTTGCCACACACAAAAAAAAATTGATGTGCTGGGATAGAATTTAAATTTTTACAGTTCCATACTAGCCTTTGTGTATTTTTCAGACTATGTGTAGCCTGAATGACGTAGAAAGAATCATTCCAGTGCCATACCTGACGATGCCTGTGACTATTTTTATGCAAAGGGCAAAACAGATGTTGGTACACCCATATCTATGCATTTCTGATTTCTTTTTAGCTTTGTTGAATTTCATTTGTTTTTATAATGCAATTAATCATCAAGTTCTTGCTTTCGTATTCCTAATATTTCTATCAGCAATTATGACAGGAGATGTGTCTTTTTCAAATCTTAGTTGTTATTCTATTCTTAAATTCAAAGAGTAGGAGAAAGCGCCATGATCTGGAAACCATGGGCTTGGTCTGATGTTCTAAATTCTCAGACTATAATCTGTGTAATGAAGAAACAATGGAACAGGCTGCCCAATGGAGATGTTGAAGATGCCCCATCCCTAGAAGCATTCAAGGACAGGTTGGGTGGGGCCCTGAGCAACCTGATTGTGTTATATCGCTACCCATGGCAGGGTGTTTGGAACTATAGCATCTTTAAGGTCCCTTGCAACCCTAACCATTCTATGATTCTATAGTTCTATAAATAATTTTCCATATTTATTAATGATCAGAATGAATATTCATATCTTCAGGGACAAGTATGTATTTTTCTGATTAGTTTTAATGTGACTCCTTGAGAACTGTGCAAATGCTCTGGAGAGGTGCTCAAGTCATTATTCGTCTATGGCTTTGGTAGAAAACACATTATTGAGATATATATATATACTGAAAGACTGTATAAAAAGAAATCATTTCAGTGATATATATATTGGGTTGCTATAATATAAAGCATCCCAAAATATGTTACATAAC
This sequence comes from Leptocoma aspasia, assembly GCA_013399835.1. Taxonomy (NCBI): domain Eukaryota; kingdom Metazoa; phylum Chordata; class Aves; order Passeriformes; family Nectariniidae; genus Leptocoma; species Leptocoma aspasia. The sequence goes on from VXAX01003646.1 coordinate 1,408,221, forward strand.
CCAGCCCCATGCAGTTTGCCAAACAGCACCTGCAGATGACATTTGAAATACTGGTGTCTTACTCTCTTGAAATCTTTTTCTATGTGTTCACTCACTCCCACATTCTTTGGACTCCATTTCTAGCCTGAGTATGGTAAAGTCCATGTTCTATATTTGCTAGTAAATTACATATACATGCTGAGCTACTTAAAAAATAGTGACCAGAATCCAAGTCTTGGTTAATTTTAAAATCGCCATTAAAATGCTGGCAGGAAAACAATCTCATTCATTCCACATAACCATGTTTAAAATTCCTGAGTCCTCACTGTGCTGAACTCTTGGTTTCTGACAGCCACAGAACATGCTGACAAGGTTTGTAAAAAGTGTGACCTTGTCCCCTCTTCTGGCACATTATTATTTTCACATAGTAAGATGGTAATATCATCATTTTGCAAAATTGCTGGGGGCGGGGGCAATGTGGAGTTCAAAATTAGACATATGCTTGGACTGAACAACCAAATGTCTCTTGGCTGTTCTCTATGAAAAAAATACAAGTTATTTCATGACATAAAGATTTAGCACATGTTATTTAATTTTACTCTCTTTTATAATGCTTTAGTACACAAGGGAGCAAAACTTTTCCCATATATGCTTTTGGAGCACTAACCCTTTCTGTAGGTCTACAGTTTTTGTAGTCTGGGATGACACTGTTATGAAATCACAGAAACAGGAGTCTGCACTTTCATGCTGCTCTCAAACTATTTCCCCAGCCATCTTTTAAAGGATCCCCAAACTTCTTTGTTTATTATCCTCTAAATTATACAGCTGTAAAGATGCTAGATTATTCTCAGCATATTCCATGCTGTCATATAAGGTTTATGAATATAGTGCTCTCTTCTTGGTCTCATTTTACTTATTGTAAAGTTTTTATGATTCTGTTACAGTTTCCCATCATGTTTAATATCTGTTTCTGTTGAAAAAGCTATTCATGAGAATCTCTTGGGATCAGCTGTGGCTTAGACGATAACCATTCACAAATAGTTTATTTTACATTTGGCACATGGACCAGATCCTTAATGCAGCTCTTAAAGCTCTTGTAAAACTGGAAGGTCCCCTTTGATTTCATTAACCCAGCTGCATGTTGAGGGGTGATTTCATTTGGTTTTCACTTCTACCTGTACAATTAAAATGCTCCACAATCACCCAAGGGTGTTGATGTGGATGGTTCTACAGAAATTTTGCAATATGAGCAAACATCTTGTTGGTTAGTTTGCAGGGCTGTGACAGGCTTCATGTTTGAATATAACTCCAACTCCCATCACACCTCATAAAACTAGTACCTTTTAATTATCACTGAAATGATTTCTTTTTATACAGTCTTTCAGTGTCTCTCTTCAAGACTGTCTTCCATAGAGCATTGAACACTTCTCTTTCTCTGAATCATTCTTCTTTTTTACCAGATAACATCCTAACAGCAGAACTACAAATTAATTTTTTTCCTTATGTTTTGTCAAAAATATCAGTTCAATAAATCAAATGCATGAAATTGTATCTGAGAAAAGTTTCTTGGGACTGGAAAGGAATTTCTGTTCTGAAAAAAAGGTAATGACTGTGGTCCCAGAAGCACCAATTACTTTGGTGTCTAATGCATTTGTATGGAAAATTCAGGCTCAAATCTCTGTTCTGCCTAAATCAGAGCAGTACCTTCAACCAGCTGCTCCACATCCCAGCTTCACACTTGCCAAACAAGTTACTGATTATTCTGCAAAGAAAGACATCAATCCTTCTTTCATTTGCCATGAGAGAAGAAAAAAAAAAAAAAAAAAAATAAGACATGGAGAGGTCACCTCATCACCTTGATGTGAAACTGGAATTTTTCAAAATCTTGTGCTTGTCTGACCAAGATCCAAATTTGCTGGTCTGTTGTTTAGTGTTGGATGCTGCAGATTTTAGACTTTGGGCACATAAATGGATTAGATTGAGTTATGCTATCTTAATGAAGTACCATTCAGGAATGGAGCTGCCACAGCAGATTTTAGTGCAATTTCATTAAAGTCTCTTATCAATTGTATTTGTTTGCCTGTAGCAGTACCTTCACAATTTCTGTGTGTCAACAGTTTGCTTGCCCACTTTACATTATTTCTAGAGGACTCTCTGTCCCTGTGAATTTTAAGATCACTAAATTAAAATTACAATTCCTGAAAAATCAGATGAGATTAAAAAGCCCCTGTAACAGGGCTTGAAGCACTTCTTTATCCTCTTGGATTTGAATAAGAAGTCTCAACTCCTTAAAATCATACAATCCAGCTCTTTCACTCTGCAGTCTGCTTTACATTGTTCTTACATCTCAATATGATTTTCAATATGAAGACTCAGTTCGTCAAACTATGCTTGGAACTGCAGATGTCACATTGAATTCAGTGGCAGCTTTGACATACTACTGCTTTTTGATCCATCAGAACAGACATTTGTCATAATCTCCAAAAGTGTGGAGGGAAGATATGAGGTGTGAGTTTTTTGTAAACTGCATTGCATGTTACATGAAGTGGAAATATCTGCAGTACACGTTTTTCCAAAAATGATATTCCATCAGGTCTTGACTAATCTAACATCCTCCTTTAACTGAGTATAAAATCAACATATTTATATAATAAGTGTTATAATATTATATGTAATAACTCATCCAAGAGATTGCCACTTAATTTTATGCCTTTTCTGGAAGAAGAGAGTATTACTTTTTCTATACTGTGCAGTGAGATTTATTTTACAAATTATCTTTAATGGTAAACATACAGCATTGTATGTGCCTAACAATTACTATGGCCTTAATAAAGTAGTTAAGGGGTTCAGCCAAAAGTATCCCTTGAAGTTTTACTTGTTCTTTTTTCCACATAGCAACCACTAGCCCTACAGACATTCTTTGCCTACACGTAGTAATATGATAATGAACACAGTAACAGCTTTGTTCACAACCTATCTTTGATTTCTTGCCCTTGACATTCCTCCTCTGGCTAGTCTGTTTCTGTTCCAGAGCTAAATGATTTATCATCTTGTCAGTGGATTTCTTCTACACCTTGTATTTATTTGTCCCACCGTATGCCTCCCAGTAATTTTTATCTGTTTTTTGCTTTGTTTGTCAATGTCTTGACAGTTCTCAGAATCTGACACACAGTACAGTGTGTGGCCAGGAGGAGAACTTTGCACAGTAAAACAGGATTTTAAGCCATGGCTTAAAAATTTATCATAGAAAATCCACAGATAAATAGAATAACTTGTTTTTCACAAACACATTGGTAAGATACGAAATATATGTCAGATCTTCCTATGTTGTCTGGACAGGTCTGAACTCAACTCCAAATGCTCCATACAGTTTCTCCTAGAACTATTTTACTGTTAATTAAAATCTGGCTATGGTGAGGTCAAGGCTTTAAATTATGTGACAAACTGAACCAAAAATAGAACGAAGAGACTGATGTGTGACAGACAGTTCTTGTAACAGAAGGTATAGAATTAATTAGAGAAGTTAAATTTAAGTTCAAAGCTACAGATGGTTTATGTTATTAGAAAAAAAATCAATTAACATTTTAAAAGCTCTCCCCATGTTAGCAATCAAGTCACAAGTTAAAACACTCTTGGACTTGTGCAGTAAGCTCCAGTTCTTCCAGTTACCTGGTGCTCAGCCAATTTCCCAACTGTGCCTATAATAGTGCATTAACAGCCATCCAGTCTGTTCCCCAAGCACAATATTGGATCTGTCACTGCAACAAATTGCAGATCAGTGACCTCAGTGGTAAATGTTTAGTATTGTGTTTGGCCTGGGTGTTGTATTTTTGATCCAAAACAAAGGCAGAGATTCAAGATAAACACCGATGTTCTCTATAACCTTACACCTCATGTTTTAAAATTAAAGTGACATGGAGGAAATGGCATTTTAAACAGTAAAAAGATGAGCTGTTTCCCTCTCCTTCATTGTTTGTCTTTTTGGTGGTATGTTCATGGAAAAATATGCCAGGAAAGAAGAAAAAGAAAAATAACAATTAACAGCTTGCCTCTCTTTGGCATCAAATGTAGAGAAGCAGTGTCCTTCCTGAGGCAAAGAAGTTTCACAGCAATGGGTTGGGACCAGTGAGCCAGGTCAGCTGTGCGAGGGACATATGAATGAGAAATTGGTGCAGTGTGCTGGGAGGGGTCTGCAGAGCTGTGCTTAGTGGGCTAAAAAGTACTTGGATCCCAGCACAAATACTTTGTTCTTGTGTTGTCATGAGTTGGGGAGTTGTTTTAATATATAGATCTGACGACTGCATGTCTGTCTGTCATGGGAGCAGATTAAGTGTGTTCCTGGAACACCTCCTCTGGTTTAGAGGCATCTCAGTGCAATCCAGCTTGGATACTTTAGAGCTGCTCTGCAATGTGAACAATAACAGAGTGAAAAGAGGTGAACACAAGCCTTACTTCAAAACTCACTACCAGTCTAAAGGGCATGGGGAAGTAGACAACACAGACTTCTGACTAAGAAGTGAAATAATAATTCAGCAAGGTGCATTTTGGTGTCAAGAGGCATGAATAGCTAATATTCAAAAGCATCTTGACATTCATGGATGTAAAATGTTATATCATTTTATAACATTGTCATCATTATATTGCCATGCACTCACCATTGTTTCTACCTTCAATAAACAATAGTATGACAAATGGAGGCTGTCTGCTAGATGAGGATGACTTTTCAATGATGTTTAAATCATAATAATAGGCACCCTGGTATTTAATTTTGAACAAACGTGGACGTTACTTTTTCCACTATAATGTAGATTTGATGCCTACACTAGCTGACCACCTAGCTCTAAGTGTGCTCCCCATTTTGGGATAGATGCAAAGGCACTGCACAAGGAATTATTTATTGTTACTGTAAGTCTACTTCACAAATTTGACTCCAGGAATCAAAGGAGGTTCTTCTCTTCACTGTGGCACCTAAGCATATTATTTAAGCTGATAGGTATTCCAGATCTTAAAAAAGACAGTAAGACTGTGGATGAACCATTAATGTGGACTGAGGCCTGAACAAGTAGAACAGCTGGGTATAAATTTTGGCCAGGTGTTAAGCTGTTCCAGGGTCTATGAAATGAGACAGGGTAGTCCTTCAGAGACCTCCAAAGAGGATTTTGGTAGCAAAAACCTAGGCTTGATTCCTAGCACCATGTTATTAAATATGAAGTTCAGCTTTATTTTTGTGTAAAATAAATTACAACCTTTTCTATGGCTTCTTTTTTTTAATTTTTATTTTTATTTTTATTACTCAGCTCTGTAAGATCATAGAATCATAGAAATATTTAGTTTGGAAGAAACCTCTAAGATCATTGAGTCCAACTACTAACCCTGTACTGCCAAGTCCACCACTAAACTGTGTCCCCAAGTCCACATCCACACCTCTTAAATACCTCCAGGGATGGTGACTCAACCAGCTTCTGGGCAGCCTGTTCCAATGCTTGATCAGCCTTTTAGTGAAGAAATTTTTCCTAACATCCAATCTAAACCTCCCCTGGCACAATTTGACAACGTTTCTGCTCATTACTCGTTGCCTGCGAGAGGAGACCAATTCTCCACGTTGCTACAAGCTCCTTTCAGGTAGTTGTAAAGAGCTATAAGGTCTCCCCTGAGCATCCTTTTTTTCCAGGCTAAACACCCCCACCTTCCTCAGCTGCTTCTCAAAGGACTTGTGCTCCAGACCCTTCACCAGCTTCATTCTCTTTTTCTGGACACACTCCAACACCTCAATGTCCTGTTTGTAGTGAGGGCCCCAGAACTGAACACAGGATTTGAGGTGCAGCCTTACCAGTGCCGAGCACAGGGGGATGACCACTGATAGCTCCAAGCCTCTGTACCCATATAAGCAGAGGTTGTTTGTAGGTGGAAATAACACATAGCTGAGCTTCAGTGTATCACCTCTTGCCACATCATTCCCCAGAAGGCTGAGTGACAACAGGCAAATGCACAGGGTCTGTGCCTCAGCAGATCAAGTTTGGACAAACATCCATGCAGGGGTAGGAACCCCTCTGTCTGATGTCTGAGGAAAAAAGAACTTCAAATTGCTTCAAAGGCAACAGCCCAAGATGAGCAGAGAGCTTTGCTTTCTCATGGACGGGCCCTGGCTGATATCTGTTAGTGCACCAGCCTGCATTAAGCATATTTCCATAGTTACTTCTCTCAGGTGTAGGGAAAGAAACTTTTGCAGTACTGCCACTTACCTGTTACAGTGACAATCTAACATTAAACTTTTTTTTTTTTTCTACTTACACCATTCAAAGAAGATCAAAATATTCCCCATCAGCAAATTCCCCATATGATTTTATCTTCCCTTTCCATTTGTTGTCAAATGAACTTTGTCAACAAAAGTGGAAGTCACTACGATCAAATATATTATAAAACTTTTTGGTTTAGTATTTTGCTTCAACTTCAGTCTAGAAAATGCCTGCTCAAAAGTGAGTGCCTAAATGAAGATTTATCAATTTTTGTTTGGAGCTGCTGTTAATGTAATGTTAATAATAACATTACAGCAAACAGAATTTGTCTCACAACTTTGAATCTTGTCTTTTAACATTTAACAAAACTAAGGTTATGCACGTCAGGCACACTTGGAAAATTTTACTTCAGTTGAGATGAGCACAATAAAATCAACTGAAATCTATCTCAGTATTTTTATCCGTAACTCCTCTATTTGTTTCTACTTTTTTTCCCTTTCTATACCTTTAGAAACATGTCATTAATGGGTATAAAATCTCTATTCAGTTGAGAATAATCTGTGCTTCTGTGCACTGATTAAAGGTATCCCAAAAGTGGAATTACAAAGCAATACTTATAAATGTAACAAATTAATTGTCTTCTGTTCTATTATTCTGAGTTATGGCCAAAAAAAGTATACTCTAAAGATCTATGCGTTATTGATGGGCTTCTCCTAACATAATTTGTGATTTCTCTATTATTTTTCTACTCTTTTTCTCCTTAATAGTGTCACATCTTAGGCATTCAGGAAAACTTCTTCTCAGGGTTGTCCTGCTGCCTTCCAGACCATCATTCCTACATCTATATTGATGGAGAAAATGTTTTGGTACACAAACTATTTCCACATTCCCTTTGTTTGTCATGTAATTTTATGTCAATTTTCATTTCATACCAAAGTATCTTACAATAATATCAGTCTCGTGGAAACCAGCAGGACTCACATTCATTCTAGTGACTCAAATATTTCTCTTTTGTATTTCAAAGCAAAAAATTTACCCAATAATTTCAGTATATGATTACTGCTGCCTCTAGAATTGCAGGGTCCTTTCTTTGCAAAAAATGAGACCTTTCAATCTTTTATTTAATTATTATGTGTTTAGATTAAAGCCACATTTGGGACTATTACATTATGCAGTATTATTTTCTGAAGATCTCTGAAAGGGATATTTTCTTTCAAACTGATTTTGTTTCTCAATTGTATATCTCCTTCTTCTTATGACTCATTTATGAGGAGAATTGGAGAAACATTTCACCAGTCTTCTCAGAAATGTCTGTTTTGCTACCATCCCACTCATACCCTATGATAGAGATAAATATCTTGGGGTTTGATATTCTCTGTTGAATACTTGTTTTTTAGGGTTTTTTGTATTTTTATTTCTGTAGTGTCTTACAGATAGATAATACAGGAGTGCCATTATGAAGCACAGGGTACAAATACAAAGCAAATGAGTCCTTTCTCTGAAAGGACTCATTTAAAGTATGGAAACAATCTTCAAAATACGATGCCATTGTGGTTAATGAAGCTGCTATAATACATATTTGTGCAGAAGATGCAGTGCACCCACTGTGAGTTGTGAATTACAGGTAAATTTGGTCTTGTTCCAGGTGTGATTCAACCCTACAGAGAAAAGGTGGACCAACAATTATAAAATACTGAACTGAGTTATTTTGCCCTCAGCCTCCTCAGAGCAACTGCACCATTTTCACTTCAGTACTGGCTTATAACAGCCTTGCTGTGATGTTAACAAAGCAAGTTTTAGAAGGGAACTGGACTTTAAACTCCTATAGGAAATGACACCTTGGAAAAAGTGAGAAACCTAAGCACCTCTTGGTATTTTAAGCTAAATCTTTGGGGACTTATTCTCATCTTGTTTAATCAATTTAAAACTTACAAAGATGCTAGGGTTTTGGTTTGGTTTGATTTGGTTTGGTTCGGAGTTTTTTTGGGCAGATTTTATATCCATGGTCAGAATTGATCTTAATTGAATATATTCTACTTATTGCTTTGACTGCAAGTATAGAAGTGTCAGTGTTGAAAGTGCCACAGGAGAACTTTTAAATTTAGATCTCTACAAGAGCAAAAGGGATAAATTTGAGCCTCTTATGATTCTGTAATTTGTCTGGTGTGATATCAGCTTGGTCAGATAGTTCTACTCTGTGAAAAATGCTTCAAGTTGATTTCATGGCTCAGGAAAACCTAGGAAAAAAGTAATACATTTAAGGTAAAATCTTCAACTGAAAATTACAATGAAAATGGAATGTGAAGGTTTATTTGCTTATAGGTGGATCAGTCTCTGTTAATTATCTTGTACACATGCAGAGGTGTATGTAGAGCCTGACATGTATGTAGAGCCCACCCCAAGTTTCCTTTTTGGGTTTCCCAGATTTGGTTATCAAAAATGTAAGTTGGAGATGGTGGAGATTCAGTTTCTGTATTAGATGTTCTGATTGAAGATTTTGGATTTGATCACTCTCTAAGCAAAGCTTCTTCGTAGATACTAACCTAGGAAATATTGCTGAAAATACTTTCAATATTTCAGTCTGCAATGGGAGGTTTAACTGCCTCCCCAAAAATTTATACAGTATCTATGATCAGCTAATGGAATAAAATGTTTCCTCATTCTTATATGTCCCAGACATCATCTACTTTATTAGTTCAGAGTTCAGACTGCACAAAGAAAGCTATGCTCCATATATAAATCATACACAGTACAATGGTTTAAAATGATCCTTGAACCAGCATTTCTACAGAGACACTAAATAACAGCATGTGAATTACAGAGTGCAAGTGGTGGCCAGTTTTAAGTTCAGCACCTTGTTTGAGAGACTTTGCACATCTCAGTTTCTATGGGTTACTAACTTGAAAGCAGTAATTTGTAGAATGCACTTAGAAATATTTTTTAATTTCCGTTCTTCAAAAAATCCCCCACCTACCAGCAGCCAACTTTTTAAAGGCTGTCAGATGTTAATAGCTTGCTGTCTAATAGGGATTTTGTAATATTGTAGTACTGGCTGTGGCTTACAGCCTATAGAAATTAGGTATTTCTGCCTTGTGTTTGGCATTTTTCCAAGAGAAAGTCTGCAACAGGTACGGTTCTCTTGCCAGTCCCACTTAGATTTGTTTGTGTTGGCTGCCCCATCCCCTGGAGCAGATTGCGTGTTGGAGCTATTCCATGCCCATGATGGGAATGTCCTTTCGGTGCTCCATTAAGTGTTTCGACTCAGGGAATTACTTCATCAAATTACCTACAAACTGCAGAGCAGGGGGAAGTCAATTGGCACTAGGAATATTTTCTGGAGAAATTTGTTAATTATAAATGCTGTAGTTCAAATGAGGTTGAATGATGTTTGTTAAAAAAAAAATATGCTTTTTTGAACTGGCTGAAATTGTTCAAATTGCTGACAATGTTCTTTTTCCAATTAAGTGCGTAAAAAAAAAAAACAAAACAGAAAGGAAACAAGAAGAATCTTTGCTTAAGAAAGCACCCATAAAACCATAAAAAGGCAAATGTATTTGCAGAAAAGGAACTGAAAGACATGTATTCTTAATAATGCTCTTTAGTGATCCTGATAGGCTACTGTGCCCATCTTTCAAGCTTAAATATCTACGTAATACACAGAATAGGGCATAAAAATACCAGTTCTTTTGAGTACTCTAACTCAAAAATTGTAAAAAAGTGTTGTAAATTTTACATTAATCTCATTCTGCTGCTTTAATATCCTTCTTATAAATAAGATATTTGAACTTCTATAGGAATTTCTGTTACTTTTCAATTCTCCATGCAATATGTTCATCTGCATATAAAACACATATAAATTAGTTTAAATGTTCATAATACCTTCTCATGAGTTTCATTAACTTGCATAATTATGCAGATGAGATACCACAGTAGATGATGGAACTAAGGTTGACAGTGCACATCAATAATTTAAGACAAAATGCATTAGAAGGAGCCTCTAACCCCAAAACCCAAATGTTATAAATGAGGAAATTCAGAGTTAAAATTACGTTTTAAGGATATGTTAATCTGTGAAACCATAATATTTTAAGATAGAGACCTAAATAAATATAATTGTACCCAAAATTACTTTTCCCACTATCATTTTAACGTAATAACCCTTATCCTGAAGAATTATGAACACTCTTGAATTTCTTCATTATAAATAGCCATACTGACATCAGTGGGAGTACTCATAGTGCTTAATAATTAAGCAGCTGCATGATCCTTGGAAGAATCTTGAGAGCAAGTAATTTACTTTTAGATACATCTTCCTCGTTACATAACTACAGGGATTTATGCCAAAGCGGTGTCTCCAAGGTCTGAGGTTTATACTGACCTCCTTCTCCTGCCATTAGTACAATTTTTCATGGTTTGTGCACGATGCCACAGCCTTTTGTGGGAATAGGAAAAGAAGCAGGTTTGTGGCCCATAATAAGGCTCAGAAATAGAAGTAAGAGAAAGGACAACATAAGGTTGCCCTTTGGAGCAGACACAAATCTATGTTTTGGTGATATTTAAGTCAGAGTTTGAATTATAAATCTGGAAGTGAGCTTTTTTTCTAGACAGACCTCTGTAAGATTATTTTTAAAATAAATTAATATATATCATTGGAACATTTATTTATTCCTGCGGTAATTACTGATCAACACATATGGATAGCTGTGATGTTTGATAAAACTGCAGCTGAGCTGACAAATTTGTTTTAGTAACTACAACATCAGTTGATAATAACCTTGAAGAACATAAAAAAAACCCCTGGAAAATCTTGTGGCATCAGCAAAGCTGCCTTTTATTTCCCATCCCTGTTATTTGTGTTGCCTTGACAAGGAACACAATTTGCCTCATTTCCCAATTTATTTTACATTTGTTGTCCTAAAAAATGTGCTTCTGATATCACCAACATTTCTGTATATTTGGTACATTCTAAATAACAAGGTAATGTGCTGGCACAGCAACAACAGGGAGGATCTCCTTTCCAGGGTCCAATAACAAAGGTTGCAATGAAAGAAAAGACATCTGCAAGAATAAATGTATTTTGTAAGATAGACTTGCAATGAGGATAGTAGGTATAAAATCAAAGTGCATCTATTCTCTGGACAGATTTACTGCTGTGAGAATTTGCTAGCATAGCCAAAGACTGTACTGCAATTGTCAGTAATTGGCCTTCCTGTGTATTCCCAGTAAAAAGACTACAATCTGGAGGGAAAAAAACTGTATGAAAGAAAAGGTACCTTCTCATATATGAAGGCTGCTTTGCCAGGAACTGCAGGATGCTGAAAGTGTAATGTGTGAAACTTGAATTAGATTTGACTATTCTGGTGATAAAGATGGGACTTCTTCCTCTTAGGTTAGAAATAGTTTGTGAACATACAGTTCACTTGAAGTGAAGATGGAAACTTGGTATTGTCAGATGTATCTTATGTGGAAAAGCAAAAGCAGAAAGCAGCTTTTGGGGAAATACCATTTCTTATTCATGCTCTGGGGATGTATATGAGATTGTAGATTTATTTTTCCTTTAGATGGAATCTATCCTGCTGTGCAGTTCATTGCCCACAGAGAAGAGTTTCAAGGCAGATCTTGAGCACATGTTACTGGTGATGTATGAAAAAGCTGATTTTCAGACTCAAATGGCAGTTGAACTGGGCACTTCTTTTCCTAAAAATATCTGTATTCTCTAATATATAATGACCTGTGACAGACGTGACCGAGATATACCTTTTTACTGGTCAGTTGTGGCCTGCAAGTAATGAATTATGTGAACTAGGGAAACAATTTATAGCTGGCAATAACAGCAAAAATTTAGTTGAATTTATATGTACTTAGGAAGATTGCATAACATCATTAATAACTGCTGACATGGCCAGTAGATAACAGAAGATGCAGTCCTTGGGTAATGGTGTCCAGCATGTGCCAGCATGAGGAGATGTGCTGATACAGGACTATATTGCAGGATTGTCACTCTGCCACGTAATGCTGGAAGGTTATCAGAAAGCAGTGGGGTTGCCAGCTTTCACTCAGGAGAAGCTCTTTTATAATGAAAAAGTCTTAAAAATTGCACACTCTGGGTTTTTTTTTATAAATGAGATTCATGGAAACAGCCACCATTAGGTCAACCACAGAGCAGGAGGCACAAGATGTGTCCCAGTTCATTTGCAGTGCAGCCTGGTGGCTGAGGCTGTTCATCCCAGAGCACTGTCAGGGACCAGCATGTGACAGTCTTCACACGGTCACCAGAAGATGACTCTGATAGCTGGCACTTAGTTGGTGAGGTGCAGGGCAGGTGAAAAACAGCCAGGGCAGAGAAAAAAAAAAAAAAACCAACAAAATTTTATTCAGAGCCCATGGGATTATGTACATGGAGTGACAACAAAGTCAGGAGTGTTACTCATAGAGTAAAAGGTGTTGTTTAAATAATTAATTAAAGGAAAAACATTTCCTGTTAAAAAAACAAAACAAAACAAAACCACAAAAACAGAACCAAACCTTAATTTTTCCTCAAAGTTTACAGGGATGATCACAGGATGAATTATAGATTAAACATAAGATAATTTTTTTTCCTCTCTCATGTCCAAGTAATGAAGAATACCAATAAATATATGTCAGTAACAATAGCACATATTCAGTAAATATTATGCACTAGTACTGAGCACAAAATTACCTGAGGAAGAAGAAAAGAAGAAAATGAAAGTTTTTTCATTTTCTTTCAAAAGTTTTTTCTTTTTCTTTCATTTCATTTCAAAAAGAAATGAAAGTATTTTTCATCCATTCTCTCTTTTCATCTCATCATCTCCACCTCATTATCCATTCCTTCAACAGTAACAGTAAATAACAACAGTAATAATAAATAAATAAATAAAAGTGGCAGCCATTCCTGCACAATAGATCAGAAACCCATTTATTATTTAGTATTTCAGTCAGTTCACTTCTCTCAGTATAAATAGACTGCTGAAAGGGATGGTTTTCTAGTCAAAATGATTCGTTACAAACTTCTACACAATCCCCACAAAACCTACAGAGTGTCTTTGTCTGACCTCTGAAGGGTGGAAATCTACCTTAATACTTCTGGGAGATTAAGCATACACAGAAAAAAAAATATATATACATATATAATTTGTTCAAACTTTTTAACAAGGCATGAATTATTACATTATCTTATGAAGGATACTGCGGGACTGACCACACATTTGGAAAATCATGGGTCAGTGAGATTCAGTATCAAGATCAAGGACACAGGAAGTTTCTAACCAACTGCTGATCTCTTATGCTCTGTATATATAATTTTCTCTTCTCACAGAGACAGTGTCTGTGCCCCAGTCCAACAAAGGCAGAATGCCTTCAGGCTACCAGAGTTGCACACTAATCCTCCCTTCACTGTTTAGTCCTTGCCTGCCATCAGATAGACTAATACAGTCATTTAAGTGGCTAACCCTAATATCTCCAAAGAATAGGTGTCTGAAACAGTCACATCAGCCCCCAGGCACAAGGGCAAAGAGCACCTGGTCTGAATGGTGACATCAGCCATAGAGTTTCCACAGCGAGGGTTTCTGGGAGTTGGGCAAAGAGCTATGCAGCTGCACAACAGTGACCTTAACTCCCAATTTTTCACCAAAGCCTGCTTTCTGCAGCTCTTTGAAGTGTGCTACAGAGAAAATAGGGAGAAAGCCCACTGAACTCATCATCCTGGTCAGCCATGAGTTGCCCTCTCTAGAGGTGTACTAGACATTCCCAGAAACCTTCTTTTCCTCATGTGTCTGTGAATATATTCTCATAGAAAGGACTTTATGATTTTTCTAGGGACTGATAAGATGCAGACCAACCCACGTTTGGTTACCTTTGTCTTTCTTCTTTTCTTTCTTAAAGGTAGATGAAAGTTTAGCCTGTTTCCAGGTTGTCAGTGACCTCCCCCAGTCACACAATGGTTTTTCCACAGTCACTTTAAATGTTGCCTTGTTGCTGTCACTGCAACATTTGGAGCAACCTCTGCTGACTTCTTTTCTCTCTTTGAATTAGATTATATCCAGCTTCTCTAAATATTCCCAAATCTGTTTCTTTCCAGTTTCTGGATGCCTTTCTTTCCACAGCATGTTGGCAGTTGAGAGATTTGAGAGCAAACTTTGTTTCTACAGATGAAGGCAAGAAAGGTCAAGTGCTTCAATAATTTCTCTACTACCTTAGTCAATGAAAAAGAAAAATTAAATTTAAAAGAGTAATTTGTATTTTGACCTCCATCTTCTTTCTTTTCCCTCTGTTCCATCTTTCCCACTCTCTCTCTATCCCACTTTCTCCCAGCAACTTGATTCAGAGGCCAAATAAAAAAATATAAAAATATTTTTAAAAAGGGGCAAAAGAAAAAAAAAACAAACCATAAATCTGCCACTCTCAAAGTTTGACTGGGCTTCACATCCAGTCAAGGGATACACGTAATTTGTCCTGGCAGCCAACAATCTCTTACGTACTGTCGTTTCTTTCATAGAGCCATTCTCCATGAGGGTGTTCAGTTCAAGGAGAATTCCTCTGGCTATAGTCAAGGGGTCTGAACCTCTCCCTCAGCATCTAAATTCTTTTTTCACCTGATGTAGACTGACACAACCATTGATATGGTTAAATTAAATATCTGCAAACTGCAGCTCTCTGAGATACACTCAGCTGAGGAGAATTTGGGGCACAAGTGAATCTCGGTCACAGCTGGGGATAGACTACTAAGTAATTAGGGGGGACAGGGCACATAGCTGTGAAATTATGAACCGGAGTTTCCTAATTTCTGCCTCTTTCATGTCCAATTTGTGGTCTTCTTGTCAGTTTGGGGGACTTGCATAAAGCATTTGGTTAGCGGCTTAAAATATGTAGTCATTTTTTGAGTCAATGTTGATCAATTTGAGTCAAGCTGGTTTTCAGCTTCTCCTTTATACAAGGGAGTGCAGAGCTTCTGGAGGCCATAACTTGTCATCTACCTTCATTTTCTAACTGTGACTCAGCAACAAGCCTCCACAAATGTTGCTGAATAATGAGAAAAATTTTGCCATGATGCTGTAGGAAGGATTAATAAATTTGTATGAATTTATTGGAGGATGTCATGTAATGGCATGTCCACTTCGGGAAGCGATCGTAAACTATGAGGAAGTTTTCCCATGCAGCTGAGGAATGTGTGACCTTTCCTCCTCTGAACCTTCTTCTTCCAAGGAGCTGAGGTAGCCTCTTGTTCTACTTAAGCAAGACTCTTCTGTCCTCACTCGAAAGCACTCAACAATAGGTAGCATATATACTTAGGAGTTAATTTTGTGGGTGATATTTAATGAGAACTTAAAGTGAAAAAAAATCAGCTGGCACTTGATATCTCATTCAAGTCTTTCTGTTGTGTGACTTACCTCAGAAACATCACAAGCTTTAAGAAAAAGCACATTCTTTGCACTGATAATGTAAAATTAATTTTTTTTTAATATACAAAAGAAAATATCATTTTACTAAGAGGTCTTCTACATGACAATGATCCAACCTCTTTTACTAAGAGGTTGGATCATTGTCATGTTGAGCCAGAGATGTGCAGAAATGTGCCCACAATGCCTTTACTTGCAACAGCTGTTATTGCCCCATTCTGTTTAACATCTGCTTCAGAGTAATAATTCCATTGACGCCTCTGATGTATCTGCCAGCTGTTTTAATAAACCAGGAAAAGTTACAACCCTTTTAAGTGACAGTCATTCAAGATGCTCCATAATTGCATAACTGCAGAGAAGAATGAGGCACTTTCTGAATGCATTCAACTGAGTATTTTGATTATTTACGTAGAAGGCTTTTATTTCTGGATGACTGCTCAAGTGTGGAAAAAACTCAACAAAACAGAAAGAACCATTGCACACCAAAGTTTATCATACCATCTGAAAGAAATCATGAGGGAAACTTGAAGAAATTTCTGTACTATAAAACCAGCTAGAAATTTCAAAGACTCATAAAGTTTGTAGCTCAACTGGGCATTCATCTAGCAATTTATATTAAACTCCTGAAGGCATTTTTTCTCTTCTTCAGCAGTAGAAGATGGGTTAAATGTATTGTAAAGTATAAAAACCACAGAAGAATAACAAAAGGGAGGTATTTTCACTGCTTTTTTTCAGGAAAAAATCTTCATAGAAACTTTCACCTTGAAAAATATTCATTGAAATATTCCCTCATAACCAATAAAATTGGTGGTAGTCATCTATTATAGCCAATGCTTTGTTAGAAAAATTGGTTAACTCAAATTGCTATAGAGAAAAAGTATACTTTTTTCAGGCAAAGAAACTCATGTATTATATTAGCTTTGTCTGGCTCAGTGAGATATCTTGTTTTTCATTCCCTTGTGAGTACATCAGGAAAGAGTATAAATTCTGAGTATAGTTTTGAAATGTTATTTCTTGTTTTCTGTCATCTGTAAATGCCCTAGATGCCAGGGTTTGACCCAATCAGCCCATGTTTCAGGGGTTTTGTCCTATACTTTGGGCAGATTGTATCCCAAAACCTTGAGAAGGTATTCAGGCTGCTCTGTGAGCCCCAATCAGTGGCCTTGTAGATCATATGGGAGGTCATAAAATCAGGGACATCTTAGAGAACACCACAAGCTGCACTTTTCCTGCACATAGAATATCTCTCTTCAGGGGGCAAGTTCCTACATGTGCATGCCAAAAGACAGTTGAGGGGAATGCACGTGCATCTAAGAACTTGAAAATACTCCTTTGCCTTCAACTTGAGATGTAATCATACATCCCTGCTCTCAGCAGCTGTATTGTGAAGTGCCTGCAGCTGGATTGCCCTGTTTCACGAACAGGTTAAGTGAATCACTCTGGGTACTCGGATATTTGTTCTGTGGGCGTTTCTGGAGTGCAGAGGGGAGGCTTCTCTCTCTGTACAGTATTTTGCCCTTTATGGTAGTAACTTTTTCAAGACCGCTATGGTATGGATGTCTTCCTGTGAGGCCAGAAGGTCTGGCAAATCAGCTTGTGAGGGGAAAAAAAGGCTTTTTGCTTTGGCAATCAAGCTGTGTTCTGTAGAATACAAGCAGTATGCTGAAGACAGTGGAGAAAAAGAGGGTTATTGTCAGCAGGTACATACTTTTTTGCACAGTGATTGAGATACCATTTGATCTCAAGCTGTGCAAAGCAAAATGTCCAATGTGTCATTTTCTTAAAATCAGTTGTATATTTTTGGAAGATGTTTGTTGTTTTCCAGCTTGGCCAAAATACTTGATTGAAGCCTGCATGTCAAACTTTACATAAAAGCCAGTGTTGTCTTGTGTGTGATACTGACCTCTGTTTCAACCTTTTCATGGTTGGTCTTGTTCTCATTTCCCAACAAACCAAAAGTAGAACAAGGTAGAAAACACAACATGATGTTGGCTGTATGCACTGTCTGTGTGAAGCAAGGAATGGGTTTTTTTCTGAGATATGAGTACATGAAATACAAGAGAATGAGGCCGATGTAAAAGCAACCAAGCAAGAGAACAATTTTTCTTACACATGGAGGGCTGCAACCCAACCCCATTTTACCTTAATAATACTGCTGAGAACTGATAGTGGAAGCAACACTTTCACAGTTACAGAAGAGTCTTAGGAGAGGATAAAAAAGAAAGGGCCCAAAAATAGCTATTTACACACTGTGGGATAGGAGATCCTGAAACATTTATGTTATGACAAATTGAAAATTGATTGAGTCTTAACAATGCTAAGAAAATAATGTAATGTTATAAATAAACCACTGTATTTGAATGCTACATTCTGCTGTCATTTGTATCTAGAAAGAAAATAAGCATATTACAGATCTAAGGCAAAGAAGTTATATCCAGCATTTTTTGTAATACTGAGGAATACAGAGGCAAACTATGTTTAATGTTGATGATACAAAACTAAATGAGGCATATTAATTTGGGCTTTCAGGAAAGCAAAACACATTTCCTGCTCAAGCAGAGATAATATGCAGGCCATAGACTAAAAATTTTCAGAAGGTCTGAGACAAAGAAGTCTGACAATAGCTTAGCCAGAAAGTCTGTCTGTACCTGTTCTGTGACAGCACATCCTCACCTAGGACCTGTCAGCTTAGAGAGTAGTGCTCAAGAAAAGCAAGTTATTCTCAAGTTATTCTGTGTGCAAAATCACCAGTGAGCAAGCCTATCCAACAACAAAAATAAGAAGTAACAAATTCCTTGTTGAACTAACAAGAGTGATTTGGGCAGTGAATTTGGGAGTGAAGGATAATAGAAATTATCCACCACACTCCTCAGAGGCTTTACAGTCTGTATTCCACTGAAACTTAAACCTGAAAGGAAATATTTCACCATATCAGTTCTGAAACAACAACAACAAAAAAAGAGGCACAGAACATGCTAAAGCACATTGTACCAAACCAGCACTAACAGCACAACACTTGTAAGCACCTCCAGAGACAAAAAAAAAAATCCCAAAATAAAGCACTATACATCAGTAATTTGTCACACTTAGCTACCACAACATAACTGCCACAACTGGAGCTAAGCTTACACATGCTTGAGGTTTCCTACTATTTGTGTGATTACTCTGGTTGAATCGAAAGAGCTAAGTGATAAATTAAGCCCCATCTATATTTAGTGGATATATTTAGATGACTAAGGAATATTTAAAAGTGACTAGCTGATGAAAACATGTTGACTGGTTTAGAAGAGAAGAAAATTTCAGCAAATCAGAGGAAAGCAAGGCATTGAAAGAGCATACAATTCACTATGCAAAAAAGATTCTTATATTTCCCATTTTGGAATTACGCCAGCAAGTAAATAGCTTCAACAAAAGAATACTAGAAATTTTAGAAAGATTGTTGAGATAGCAGCTTGTAATGTGATAAAAACAATATGATCTTGGAAAGGAACCTGATAACAAGAGCTCATATAAAACTATCAGGTTCAAGAAAAGTAAAATTCCATTTGTGCTTAGAATACTAAAATACACTGAATCTGTATTCCTATGAAGAATCCAGCAAATGACAAAATGAAGCCAAGTGACAAAAGCTGAAGTCACAGCCAACAAAAGACCAAAAGGCTCTTACTAGTCCATAAAAGGACTATAGGATGACTCTGAGAGATGCATGCTGTGGCAAAGGGGTGAGAGAAGAAGGGTGCTTTTGTCTGCCCCTGCAGGAACACGACTCATTTGATTGAATTATGTCTAGGGAAAAGAACTTTCTGTTGAGGCCTGAGAGAACACGAGGGGCAATGTGAACACAGAAGCTTTAAGAGGGCAAGCCTGACTAAGAAGACCTACAAATAAACACACTCCAGCAGTTGGATCCCACTTGTAGGTCAGTCATTTCTCAATGGCAGTGCCAGGCTCTGTGAGGTTTTGTCTGGTACAAGACAGTGGCCACTTCTGATGGCATCTGGGAGACACATCTACTCCAGCTTTCTCTATCAGGTCACACAGCAGATTTCTGGTATATGGAAGCTGCAGAATAAGAAAAAAAGGTAAAACAGTGTCTACCCATAAAGCGAGACTAAATGAAAGAATCAGATGTTTAAGTTAGAATTGCATAGCTACTAGATTTGTCTTATTCCATAATAATCAACTGCAGTAGATAACATTATGCAATTATGTGGCGCTCTTGCAATGTCTGTAGTTCCAGGCAGGTATTTTAGCTCACTTCAGAAGCTGGAAACATCACACCTGCTTATGAGAATTGGCTGCACATTCTGAGTGTGAGTGTCCCTGCACACTCATCACTGGACTGAAAGAGACATTTTCCTGATACTTTTAAGGTTTCTTGGAAGTTTGAACACAGTGTTAATGTGGTTTTGAGATATATTTACTGATAGAGAGTATTAGAACATAAAGTCATGGAAGAGGAAGGAAGGAAGGAAGGAAGGAAGGAAGGAAGGAAGGAAGGAAGGAAGGAAGGAAGGAAGGAAAACATTAAATGATGAAGACTCTTTTGGTATGTTCCTTTAATTAATTAATTAATGTTTTTTCCTGCATCAGCAGGCTGTTATTTTCAGCAGTTCTTGGATTTTCAGGTCTCCAAATATAGAACAAACTTCCACACAGCATTTTTATCTAAGTTTAAATTCAGCTCATTGTGTGTGTATATCACTTGACTAGGTCCAATTCCTTCAGCAAGCAGACTTCCAGGCTAAGCTTCCCTGTTCGTGTCCCTAGCACACTTTGCATATGCCTTTCCTCTTGGAAAATCCTGTGGTCCACAAATCACCCCTTTACCTGGTTAGTAGTTTGTAACTAAAAGGAGTACAAAGTAGCATATATGGATCTGTATTTCCCCATGATTCTAAGGCTGGTATACTTTCCCATGCCCACTATTAATATTTTCCAATAAGAACCTCCTTTTCAAGAGTAGTGCTACTACAGGCTGCCAATCTGGGAAAATCAAATATGGCTTTGAGCATATTAAATGAGCAGTATTTAATTTCTTTCAGATCCTCCTTAAACAGAAACATAACCCGATTTCATAAGGATGAAAAATGATTAACACATTTTACCTGTATTCCATGTTTATGTCCAAACTGTTGGTCAAGACCATCTCGAAGCCTTGAAATATATTTCCAGAGTCCCCATCACTACATGGGTCTGACTATAAAATTATCATGCATATATACTTTATATATGTACAGTACACTGTCATCAGTCTTTCCTTAACTGCAAACAATAACAGAAATATTAAGGTTCAGAAGGACACTATCTGTTCATGGAATCAAAGCTTATCTCAATTTATTTCAAGCGCAATTGAAATGTATTCTCCTGAACTATTTAGCAAGATGGTGAAGAAGAAAGAATAATGTTGATGCATTTGCTGCAAGCGATAATCTAACCAACAAGCAGCAAGATCTGAAGGCTAGAAGCCTCTGTTGGGTGCATATTCAAATTCCAAATAATTGTGGGCCTCATTCCTAGTGCAAGGATCTTGAGAGCAAAATACAGATCACCTCTGTCAAATTTGTCTCTGCACTCACTTTATCATATCAGCCATCTTCTTCCTTACTATTGACTTTCCATTGTAACACATTACTAAAACAAAATTATGTTTTTATTTGTGAAATAAAAAGTGAAATCATTAATATAAAATAACCCTCACGTTGTGGTAGTGAACACAAACAAAACAAAATAATAATATTTAGGAAAATGGAAAATTAACAATGGTGAAAGGCTTAATGAGTTTCTGTAAAGTCAGTTCCTTCTTTTTTTTCTTTTTTTTCCAACAAACGTAGTCAAATGCTCCTAAGAAAAGTATACTACCTTAGAACAGACAAGGCATCCAAATTTTTGTCAGTATGATTCTTGTACACCTAAAATTTAAAATCAGAATAAAATAATAGTCCCTGTTCCTTAAACAAGGAGAGGCACACTCATGCTTAGAGTTATGTTTTTGTACAGGGGCTTGTGCGTTGTGTGTTCAGTTTACACCCACACTCGAGCTGAAAATATGAATCCAGGATAACAATTCTAAATACTTGATTGCAGGGAAGAAGCTGGTAGTTAGAGATTTGAATAATCAGCTGTTCACCTAAATCATACTTAAAATGAAAAAAGGATTACAAGACCCAGCCTCTCCAAATGTTTACCCTTGCATGTGTTTTTTAATAAAAGCAAATGCCAGCTGAGGGTCATTCTTCATAAGTCCTGCTAAGTTTGAACTCCCACTCTCATGAGATCCTTTGATCTCCCAGGAGTTATGTGCATGTACTCCAGCTGAAATTTTTTTCCCAGTGACAAGTTATGCAAAGATTTACATTATATGGTAATAATTGTACTCTTTGTAATTGTTTGTACCATTGGTCATGTGCAACATCCATTAAAGCCAGTTTTATTACTGTAATGTGCAGCTGATATGGCAAAAGTACTGGCTAAAATAGAGAAAGCTTACAGGATATCATTTTGGTGCAATCAGTGCTGCAGCAAGTCCTTGTCTGAACAGTTTTCAGTGGATGCATCTGCAATGAGTGCATATCAAATGCTTTTACTGTACTTTAGAGGTTTGTTCTGCCTGCAAATTTCCTTTAGAAGCACAGTCAGTTTGGTGGCCGCAATGATTACCTGGCTGCAGACTTGCCTTGCTCATCAGCATTCTGTACCATTGCCACAAGCTGAAGGAGAAAAAGACATGGAGGAGGGGGAAAAAAACCCTCAAAAACTAGATATACAAATGGGAGAAGTGATTAAAGAAGATCACTGAGGTGGAAAATAAGCTCACTGTCAAGTTGTTTAGAAACAAAATTCCACATACTCTAAAAGTAGTGCATTTCAGCAGAGCATTTGTCCTCCTGGTTCTTTGTAAGTTTCCCTTAGGACTGAACTACAATGCAGAAATTAATAATTTGGTGGGGCTGAAAAAGGAGGATGTGGTAAAATTTAGTGGAAGGTCCATATATTAACTTGGTACTGATGTGAAAGAAGATAATAAGGTGTGGGAAGGAACAGGGTGAACAACTACACTGGAAAAAACCTACCACCCCATCAATCAATGAACCAAACTTGGCTTTATACCTCTTGTTCTGTTCAAATTCATAAGGACCATTAAAATTTGATGTTCCCACTTACTTTTTTCAGCATTTATTATTTCTCAGTCTCAATGTTGAGTTTTGTCCTTTGACCTGTTGGCAGCAATGTTAGCAGTCAGAAGCCTGTCTGTTTTTGGAAAAGCGGGTTAAAAATCCATTATTTACATTTATGTTATTATTACAACCTAGGGTTCACGTACTAATATTCATTAAAAAAATACAAAGATTACATATTAGGCATTCAATTTAAGTCACCTGAGTTACTCCTGGAAGCTATTACATATTTATATTGACTAAAAAGGTCCTAAATTCTAGACACTTTGACTTGCAGTCATCAGATACCCACAGTACTTGAAACTTCTCCTGATGGAACACTGAGAAAGTAAAAGATTTAATTTCTTTTTACATGAAAACTTTAAACCCGTCTGGTTGAACTCTGATCAATTGTACATGAATGGGGCATCAACAGAAGTAGGGGAAATAGGTCACAGCTCTTTTTTCTCTGCTCCAGATACCCTATCCACTGTGACAGAGAAGTCAGTAGTATGATTTGAGGGTGAGAAGAAAGTAGTTCTGGTTGCTTTAAGGTATACCACCCCTCCAATACTGAATGCCAGTTCTGTGCTCTGAGCATGTATTTACATCAGTGTTAGCTCAGATTAGGAATTAATTTTTGAAGCAGATCTCCCATGTGCCCCCACTTACCATATTTTGTTTTACGTTGCAGAGCACGCAGTGTATTCTCAGAGTAAAATAAGTCAGAGATACTCCAGGAGCCCACCTAATGTCACCCAGTGGGCCAGAATGGTCAGGGGAACACTTCGTTCCACCTCATCTCACACCATTGCTGTGTAAGCAAAGGCATCCAGTCCAATCCTTTTCACTGTCTACATCTTCTACTGCTCTTGCTCATCCCATAAATGTAGATACAACCTGAAATCCCCATTTCAAGCTAGGCTGACAAATTTCTTGAAAGGGTGCTGACTCCCTAATTCTGGGCCCTCATGTGGCCGAAGGTGACAGGCCGAATTCCTGAACTGAGTGTTGCCTGAAAAAAGCCCTATGGACAGAAAAAGTCACAAGCTAAAGCACACTACTCAGTGCCTTTAAAAAATGGACCAAATCCAGGCTTAAAATTTTATCAGACAAAATTATAAAATGGAAAAACAAACCAACGTCTTTATACTGGTGGAGAGTTTAGCTCCCTAAATTCCAGATTTTTCAAGAGCTTCTTCCAAAATATCTTCAGAAGACTGCACTGATTGTTGTTTCCAGAGGCATCCTCAGGGTTCCAAAGATATCACATTTATGTTTTGCAGCAACCCAAGTCAGTGTGCCACCTATGGCAACAGGCCAAATCCCATATAATCCCATTCTCTTCAGCAGTTGTTTTCTCAGAACAGATGCTTTAAGCCCACATTAGATTCCATTGAGTGAAACCATCTGCGTACCCTTTTCTAGGGTTTCGTCTTTTTCTTGAACATAAATATATCTTCTCAAAAAAAAATGACCTTTACATCAATACAAGAAGGTATCCCAATAACAGCATGTGTCAGCAAAAATTATGATCACTCCTGTAGCACAGAAGAAGGGTGAGTAAGTTTTGATACCTCTTTGCTGCTATAAGCACATAACTTCAGTGGAATCATATTTTTGTCACTTTCAATTTTAAACTTTTCTGGTGCAATATCTCACTTTTGTAGCATAAAACCTTAATGGTACCTCTCTGACAAGATGACCTTCCTCTAGTTCCTTTATAGTCCACAATACACAAAATCTGACAGAGAAACAGACAGTTTTACAGTTGGTCACTCAGGATCACATCTCAGTGCCAGTTTCAGACACTATCAGCTTTGTCATTGCTTCATTTTGATCAGAGAGAATATGACCAGCTATTTATATGCCTTCTCAGAAAACTGGGAACGCCAAGATCTGTCACAAGCCAGACTCTAAGCATGCTGATTAGTTCTAGTGAATTCCATCATTGTTTGTTTCAGTATTTATTTAATTTTAGAAAGGGAGATATGTGTTTCTAACCTCACATAACAACCCTGAAGAATGTGAACTTTGGTGTTTGATACAATTTGATTTGATGCCCTTCACTTATATTGTAAATAATTCCTACATAAGTACACTGAATAAGTACTTATAATTTCACTGATGGTTTTGAGGGGATTGTTTGATTGAGGGAGGTGGTTTTGGGTTGTTTTTTTCTTCTTCTTTTTTGATACAGCTGATGGCATACACCAGTATAATATTTATCTCTTTGATGCTTAATGTTTCTGGCATTAATTTCTTGATCATCTACTGTGATGCTGGACAGATAATTCTACTTTTTCATCTCAGATGATAGAAAGCACATTAGGATCATACAGTCCCACACAGAGAAGCTTTAACTATCCTGCCAGCTCCAAGCGTGAAAGCACAGTGGAACTGTTTATACATTTTGTGAATTACAAATATTTATGAGCCTAAGAAGGACCTAGATTCTAGCTGATATAACATCTGTATGTGAGGATCCTTTGACCAACTATGGTAATCCTTTCCAAAAGAGAAAGATGGCTACAATTAGTATAGAAATGAAGTGTTTTCCAAGGAATAGTTTTAAAGGCATTTATCAACATAAAACATGGGTAGTAAAAAGATATTTATCTGACAGTGTACTGAGACATCTTCAATTTATTCTGAAAACTATTTAATCAAGAAACATAGCAAAGCCTTAGTTTCATATATCATTCATGAAATGGAAAATATCACACTATCCTCAGAGTGCAATTATCTGTTATGATTTGAAAATGGTGCTTCCTAAATCATCTTCAGTGTCACTTTTTGCAGTACACACCAGATTTTGGGGAAAGAAAACGCAGATTTTAAAGTGTCTCAGGAGAGCTGATTGGCACACATCTGAAGATAGTTTGGCTAGAAGTTGCACCTAAAAAATAACCATTAATTTCAAAAATAAAATCAAATTTTTACACAATAAATATATTTTGACATATCTTCCTACTTATATAAGGGTCTCTATAAATAATATAGAATTCCTAGATTTAAAAAATTATAATTTTCAAAAATTGCCATTTGTTCAACAAACAGAAATCAAACTCTGCCATGGCCACCCAGAAATTTCTTATGACAAAGCCTTGTAAATGACTACATTTTTACATATTTCCTTTTAAGTCTACTCTCATATAGGTGTAAATATATATAAATGCACACACACCACATACATGAGAACTGTTTGAAATGAAAATGTTTAATGTCACAAATGAGAAGCTGCAATCTGGAAAGCAATTAATCAGTCAGAGAAGATGCTATGATCCAAGTCCTCAAAGTACCTCAAGCTCTTGGGTTTTTTATTCCCCTGCCTTCTTTCTGACTTCGAATTTGAATTTCATTGACCTTGGGGATGTGTCTTTGACGTTGGTCCAAGAAGTTTCATGTGTTAAATGGGCTATGATGTCATGTGCAACAAAAAGCTTATGTTCAAAGAAAAGGCCATCAACAGTAAAACACTGAAATCTTATGTAACTGAATATAGATTTTGCTTGTACTCAGCAATGCATATTAATATGGCAGTGAATCACTGCAGCCTGCTACTGTAAGCAATACTGTTTTAACGAGAGGCACTTGGAATAAATCTTGACAGTATATGAAAAATGTTTCCATTTTGCTTTGCTTTAAATTGCTAATCAACTGCTTTCTCTTGATTGCTGTTTCCCAGTTATTTCAAGAAATAACTGTATGTTCAAATGAAAATAAACAGAATCAATGTGCTTTTAAAGCTGTTCATGATTGTACATGAATGACACATTAGCTACACTTCACAATAGATGCATTGTAGGGCCTTTTCTTTCTAACTGAAATGTACTTTTCACAGAATGGATTACCTGCTGGGAACTGAGCAGGCTGCATATGTATGCTAACCTATGTGCAGGTGGCTTTCAATTAAAGGCATTTCATCTAATTAAAGGCAGAGTTGTGACCTGGCTGACATTACACTTTCTGGGTATTAAAAATGCAACTTTTCTTGTTTTGCACATTCTGACAGCGCTCCTCTAGCTGAGGCAAGGAGAGATGATGCCTCCACTCATTATCCTTTTGGTTGCTTTATCATTATGTCTATTCTTCACAGACATAATGATATCCTGCCTTAAAATGGGATTTTAACCATCCAAAGAAACTCAGTTCTGTACTTTGCCCCTTGCCTTTTGATGGGTCAGAAAATGAGGCATTACTTATAATGGCTGCTGAGAGAACTCAGTTCTCCTCCTGGAAACTCTCAAAAAAAAAAAAAAGCCATTAATATCATGCTAAGAAACAACAAGCCATGGTATTTTGAGGTGTTTAATGTATGCTACAACGTGTTTTTAACACTAAACTTAAGAACTTTGCAGCATAATTTTTTAGTTTTGTCAGCTGACTCTTTACAAAGTTACTGTATAAGAAGACCTCTACTTTTTATGGGTAAAGCATCTATTTAAATTGTAGCAAGGGGGAAACTGAGCAGAGGGACGTTTTTGAATAGACTGGCTGACACAGAACGTATATTTAGGAGGGACATTATGCGGTATCATTAAAATATATTTCAGACTCCCAGTACCTCTCCTGACCTACCCTTGCAAAAGCACCAGAGATAATAAGTCCTTTACTCTGGGTGAGGAAGGTCATGGCCAACACTTTGAGCTTGCACACCTTGTAAAGTCCAGATCCTTCATTACCAGAAATTCACTGACCAAGCTCCTCAGGAAGCTTGAGTACAAGAGTGCATAGGCTGGGTTGCATTATGTGGTGACTGGTCTCCATGTTTTCCTCCCAAACATCAATTGGAGGCCCAAATTTGGTCAATGTGCCCTTTTAAATAACTATGCTGAATGCTCTGTGCATGAAAACTACCCCCCATTATGATTTTCACATAATGGAAAAAGCTGTACTGCTGTGAGTTCTTAAAAATTATTGGAAAACAAAGAACATTTCCCTTATTTGTAAGGAACTGCCTCTCAACTTGTTACAGCATTTATGTGCTAAAGAATTTAGGTAAAAATACTCTCAAAAATTAACAAATTTCTTCCTAATTACTTCTTATTTAACACATCTTAAAACTATATAAATATTCCATTTTCACACACTGCATAGACATCTGAAATAGAAAGCTCTTATGATTTACTCTTTGTTCTCAACAGTTGATGTTCTACAAAGACGCAGCTGTAGATTAACTAAGTTAATTCCTCTGGTGGTGTTCAGATGGTTCAGTTGCTCATAAATGTAACTTTTTATTCCTAAGAAAATATCCTAAAATATTGCATTTTAGAATTACAGAATGCAGTGGATTCATTTGTATCAAGGATTATAGCTGAAGGATTTACTACATATGATGTTTAGCCTGATTTAATTTCTTTCTGTTTATCCTGGGCATGATTCAAAGTAACAGAAGTTAATGAAAGGTAACTGCAAGGTTATTAGTTAAAAGAAAAAAAAATCACCTTGCCTATGAGATATTATCCTTTGGAGATAATAAATCTAACTAAATGCTTCCTTATTCAAGGTAAACCTTCCCTAAATTGCTATAATTAAAACAAAAGGATCAAATAGAGCATGCGTACAAATCACGGGCCTTCTTCTTCGGACATCAGTTTCTGGAATATTCAGCAATGTTTTGTGTTTTACTGTGGACTTTGCAGGAGCTGCTGCAATGGTGGAATAATTTTTGGAAGTCCAGAAACTTCTTCAAAGTATGCTCTAGGTCAAGCCATCTTCTGGCCTCTCTCTGGAACGGGAATAATACACTGGATACATTAAGAGTGACGATGATGAGGCAGGGAGGGAAGGAGAGAGCACACAGATCAGCCATCCAGCTGCAGCATCCAGGTTGTCCAAGGTTCCTCCCATTTTGAGATCTTGAGGTTTCAGACTACCACTAGCATTGTTGAAAGAACTGAAGCCCTGAGAACCAGAAAGTCAGCTGAATAGCAATGAATATTGCTGTTCATTGTCCTTCATATAAATAAAAGTTCAGGAAAGAAGCAAACATAGACAATGATCCAAATTCTTAAATGCTGTACTTGCAAACCAAAATATACTAAGTTTTTTCCATTTTCCAAGAAGATATTATCTGCTCATTTAGGAAGCAATTGAAGCAACCATTTAAACAAGCAATCTCTTTCTAACCAAAATTAATAATTCATCCAACAAGTCATCTAATTTTGTGGCAAACTGTATCCCAGATGTTGCTGGTCCAAACTGACTTTACTTTTTGGCAGATGTGTAGGAATTGGCTGCGAGCAAAACCCTGTATTTCTAATGTACAGAAGAGTTCCCTAACTTTTAAGAGATTTTACATAGATTTGAAACATTGATAACTATGGAGTTTAATAGTTCTTTATGTTTCAGGCATTTTTGGGTTTCTTTCAGATTTCCTTTCTAATCCCCAAATAACTCATATCATCACATACAAGTTGCTGACTTGCTCAGCTGCATGGGAAGCTTTTTTGCTGTGGTGTAGTAACACAAAAAACCCCTGAAATCCAGGTGTGGTCTGTCTCATTCCACTGTTGACAAGCAGTTTTACCCCCCAAAAAAGGACTAATTCATTTACTTACTACGAACCTTTTTCAGTTTTAATTCCTATTGTAAGTTTGTAATTGTGCCTGAGCACCACCTTTAATATTCAAGACACCAAGGAGAAGAGTGTCACTCATAAAAGAAGCATTTTTTATATGAACTCCTTACTAGATTTTGCAAACATATGCTTTGAGGCTTTCATGTGGTAACTAATTGTGCTTTCACAGGTTAAAGAAATTGATTTGACTCCAAAGTAAGGTGATGGTTCAGAAGATTTAGCTTTTCGGTTTCACTTTTTGCTTATGCAGTATGTGCACTTAGGCATGTATCTGAAAAGCGCAAAAAGGTTCCATCCGAAAATTATTCTTGAGCTGTTAGTTCAAATGGATCTGTTTATAACCAGTGCTAGTGACACTGTTGAGCCAAAATTCAACTAATTTGGAAAGGTTCTGCTAGAAGTGTTTTCCACACTGTGGGATTCAATCATACTATGTAGTGGAGAAAACTCTTCTGTGTTGAAATAAATGTTCAACATTTATTTCCATCATGTTTATCTAGACTTTTTTCTTCTGATACAGCAGACATCTGAATATTGTGAATATTTTTTATCCTTAATAAGTTTTCATATTTCCTATGTAAACCTATACATATCTGCTAAAACCATAAAATACTTTATGTTCATATATTTAAGTTTCTTTTACTAAAAGCATGGTCAGTAAAGACAGAAATTTCCATTGCTTCAATACAGCACAATTCCACTATAATCACTGTGTGTAGCCAAAAGGTAATAGCTATATAAAAATAGATATTAAAGTACTTCTATGAACAGTGTTGTTTTAAAATAGAAGAATAATGAGTTCATCTTTTTCTGAAATTCCATTTTACAGACTGATCAGTGTAATGTAACAGAAAAGTGAGGAACAGAAATATAATAAAAATATTGAGCCTTTAAGAAATAAGTAGGGAGAAGCTAAGAAAGAGATGTTACACAGACAATAGAAGTGATTCTTTCTGTAAAAAACTTCAAAAGAAATAAGAAATCTAATTTCACTCAAATTAAAATACCAATATGAAATCATAGGTTAAGAGAAATTACATTGTTAGAGAATGCTTTGTAGACACCCCCTTCATCACTACAGTGATCCATATCCAGCCTGTGTTATCAGGAGACATTGTCATCTGAAGGATTTCTGCAGAACTGAGAGAAATGGATGGTCTTCTCATGTGAATATATACACTCTTCTGTGATTCTCAGAGGTGCAAGGGGCTGTACTGAGAATTTACTATCTCCATTACAAGAGATGTCACAATGCACATTAGGAAAACAGATTATGTGCTTATACAGCATGGTTTTCCTTTGTAGCTACTGCTGAAAAAAATATTTGAGGTCTTTTTAACAGTATGTGAAAGTGCAACATGGGAGGTGCAGTGCAGTCACACTACGATACCTTGAGCTATAATCTTTTGTTCATTAACCCTGAGGGCTTTGTATACACATATAAGTGATGCCACAGCTTAATCTTTTCACTGGGCAGGAATTTAAGCCATATGGTTTTTAACATTTAGGAATCTGGGAGCAGTTCATACACAGTTACTGTGCCTCAGCATGGAGGGTATTATAAATTGTTGATTGATACTAATTGTGGCTATGTGTCTGAGCCCCAGTTTTGATCTACATTAGCCCCTTTTCTCGTTTGCAAGTTATGTAGATTTGCCAAGTGCATGCCACCCTTCCACTTGCAGCAGCAATCGCAGAGATATCAAAGGCAGTTTTCAATTAACGTGTTCAGGTACTGGTGAATACTTCATTGCAGAATCCTGAATCTTGGTACAGAAATTAGGGTGTTTTCCAAAGCAAAAATAGTACCTAACAATGTTTTTATTTTAATTGTCTCTATTGTTCCTATTTTTCACCTCAGATAATCAAGGCTAATATTGAAATCAGTAAATATATCAAGTGCATTATAGTCACCGTATCTCATTGGGAAAATAAATTTATTTAGCATTTCCATTCGCAGCATAAGGATTTAAGTCTGGAGACAGGAGGTTAATGGCACTTTCATGCACTACAGAGTTTTGTTAAAATCTGGTATGGTAGAAGGAAATAGAAATTCATTATGCTTACTGCATAAAAACTTAATATTCTCCCTCACCCTCAGTACAATCTGTGCCAGTCAAACATACAGTCCCATAGTAAGCCAGCTTGACATTTAGAACTCTCTTAGCTCTGATGCTTCAAGCAATGTTTTCTTGATGATAGGAAGGAAAACCAATAAGGAAACACTTACTTTTTTTTGCTTTCTGAAAAGTTCTACCTCAAATTAGCTGGGTTAAAATGACATAAGCACCATGTCTGCTTATAAAACAATGTCATTGGCATGCACCTGAGCAGAAAACATGAGAAGATACGCTCTGGAAAATTTTTCTTTTTAAAGATTGTGCTGCATTTAAATTTACCAAGATGCTAAAACTATGAAATTCCAGTTTATCCCTCGGGTCAGGAGCTATGTTTGCACAGTGGCAACCAAGTCTCTGTTGAACTGGCTCTCCTGTTTTTCTGAGAAAAGCAACATAAACAGAGGATCCAATGCTTGTTGTTTTTCTCCTTTAATTTGTCAGCACCTTCTGTCTAGAGGGGCTGTGGTGCCAGACAGCACGCTGCATAAAGAGTGCAGCAGACAAACTGCATTACATATTGTGGCATATATACTGACATAGAAGTGCCCTGAAAAATCTAAATTATATCTTCTGTTTAAGTCTCTGGAAATAGGTTGAAATGGATGGTGTCATGGTTCGGAGTGACAATCCCAAATGTAGTGCCCCCTTTCCCTACCCCCTACAAGACTCCCAAACCAGATAATGCTCACTTGTTCCCCCTACTTCCCTTCCCTCTTCTGGGGATGGAGCTGAGAACTGGAGGTACAAAAGGGGTGAAAATTACAGCTTGAGATGAGAACGATTTTCTGGGAACAGCAATGAGATAAGAAAATGAACGCTAACAACAACAATATTGTTTTAAAAAGTATTCAAAAAGAGAGAATTATTCATATGAAAAAATGCTTATTGCAGAGCCTGCCTGACCCAACCACAGCCACCTTTTCACTGACTGAAAAAGGAAACACCTTTCTTCCCAGAAGGGAGAGAAAAGAGTCCCTTTCCCCATTCCATGGGCAATGACGTAAGATGGTAGTTTTTTGTCCTTTTTGTGCTAGTGACAAAAACCTCCTATCTTACTCCTTTCTTTTAATTAACTCTACCTATATATTTATATTTATGTCCATATATTCACAAGCTCTGGAATGACATAAGTGAGATGACACATTTCTACCATGATTACCATTTTAAAAGTCATTGGGTTTTTATGGATTTTCAGAAAGAACTGATTATGTCAGAGCAGAGATAACAATAATGCTGTAACACAGCCTTTTTGGTGTTTTCCAGAGGAACATTAAAAATGTTTTTGGAACAACATTATAATGCAAATTTGGGGGGAAAACTATTAAGGAATTATTTCCAAGAATTTGGACATTGGTATCAAACTAAAGTTTGGGGAGAATTCGTTAATATATGGATGACTGCCAGCAGGAGATAGCTGAGAAAGGGAATTTTGCATATTTTATTTTACATATAAACTGCTACAGCATAAGAAGGTCAGTAAAAATCAAACTGGAGTTTCTTCTTATTTTAAGAACTAACTGCACTTTTGTTGAATAACTCCATATAATCGTTACAGAGTTTTGGAAAATATTGATATTGAATTTACCAGAGCTATCTTCCTAGGCTGGCATTAACCTTTTTGCTTACCTAATAAAAAGAAGAAAACATTTCATATTCACAGTTCAACCAGCATAAAGACAAGATTCTGTTACCTATGTTCATCTTTTTGTTGTCAGCTTGGAGCATCTGGGGAGGTGTTAAAGTGACTACCTCTATGGCAACTTTTTCCTTGTAATTCTGTTTTATGACATCTTTATCTATGACAGTAGAGGAAAATACGGTCAGCAAAACTTAGTAATTTGTCAGTGTTTCTGATCATTACCATGTTTTAAATGCAATTTACCAGGAAAAAACAAAGTTTTATATAATACATTGGGAATCATGAATTAAATTCATCTTCTTAATTGCACAATTCTTAATCTTTTTGAATAGAAAATGAAATTCACAGTTGCATGACTAAGTGCAAGATTTGACAACTTTTTCAATTTATTATAGTAAATTACAATTTCACTGAAGCACTCATTCTAGGTTAATTAAAATGCAAGTTGCCAGTAAATGAATTATGCAAATAAGATACTGCACAAGTGATGCAGTAATTACCAATTCTACATTTATAACCTTATTGATTTTCAATAACTTGCCCTAAATCTTAAATGTGTAATGTGTAATTAAAGAAAAGATTAAGCACGAAGTGATATGTGAGGGGTTTTGAAAAGAAACTAATATTAAATAATTACTTTTCACTCTTTTTCCAGTAAACCATTTCAGAGATGCAAATTTTGATATGGTATATTTTGAGCATAGCTTGGCCAATCTCAGTTTTCAGCAGAGTTAGGCAGATTGCCTGAAAACCAGAGAATCCCTCATTTGTTACACAGTTTTAGAAGAAGTCAGAATGTCAGTTCTTCATATGAATCACGTTATCTTTATAACTGTACAAGGAATAGGTCTTAGTAAATTGACAGGCTCTGGAAGGAATAAAAGATCATCTTCTTGCTTGCTTCTTTGCCTTGTCTTCCTCTTCAGAAGCTGTGCCCTAGGGAGATCCTTGTGAGACATTCCAGCCTGGAAACAACCTCTCACTCCCATCTTTTGCAATTTCAATGGACCGTTGTAAATTTCACTGGAGTTTCCTTGTGATGCAAATAATGACATCAAGAAAAGGGTCATCTCTACTGCAATCCCAAAGTACAGTGTGGAGGTCTCCCTCCCAAGGCCAGGTGCAGGAGCTCACCTAGAACTGTCTCTCTCACCACCCAGAAACTCAGTTGCATCATAGTTGGAAAGTATGAGCATGATTTAATGGGCAAAAATTTTGAATGTAATTAACTAAAATTAGCTCTGTATTATCAGATTGCTTCTGAGCCATTTTAGTCTCATTGTCTCAGACACTAATTGCTGTTTTCCCCCAGGAGCCCCCAAACTTTTGCCAGTCAGAAGATTTTCTAAAATGTGGATTGATATGGAGGTGGCATTATTGAAACATTTATAACTAAGAGCGACAGCAGAAGTTATAGATCTCTACACAAAAATAAGAAACAACTGTCTCTTTGGTTAATTAGAATTTAATTACTGTATCACCTCATTAATGACTTTTAAAAGGGTTTCACTTTCTTTTCATTGTAACTTCAGAGCATCAGAAAGGTATTACCTTTTGGTGGTTTGTATTTCTCAGCCTTCCCAAAGAAACTACTGCAGAACACAGTGGTACAAAAGGTCAAAAGTCTGCTGGACTTCACACACTTAACACATGTAGAGGTAATTGCCAGATAGCAGTGTGATTTCAGCTGCTGCTGGCTATTAGCTAAGGTTCAGGCAATTATCTCTGCTTGAAGAGTACAGCCTAGTCCAGGATGTATTTTGGATACAAGAGGAAACAGCACTAGATAGGCCAGTCCACCCAATCAGGTCTGCCTCTGACCTACCACCCAGCAGTGCTTCCTCCCTGGCCCCAGCAACTCCCCAGAGGCCGTGGTGGCAGCAGGCATCAGGGCTTGCTTCTTCTGGGTTTGTTTTATCATGGGCAAAGCTGTCTAAGGAGTCATTCGTCAGTTGTCTTTATACTCCCTGGAGAAATGAGGCAGCATTACACTTTGCAGCTATGTAGTGCTGTAATAAGCAAGAGAGGAAGAGAATTACTTGACTTTATCCTCATGTATGAGTATAGATATAACATCCAAAAGTACTATACAGGTGGGATTCAAATATCGATTATTTCATTTCCTGCTGATAATAGCTTTTAGTCTGAACTGTGCATTTGTAAATCTGCCTTAAAATAAACATCTACTGCATCCAATTTTAGAAATACTTTGATGAAAGTAACATCAGCTATATTCAGTCACATTTAATGTTTTCTTGGAGTGTCCACAGAGGATACCAAAAAACTGCAAAACTCATGCCTGGTTTGCAACATAAACACAGAGCAATCTGTGTGGTTTGTACATGAGAGAAAGTCCCAAGGGGAAGATCCCAGCAATTGTCACTGCCTCTCCTCACAATCACAGAGATCTCTTTGCCTAAAAAGAGCCAAACAAGCCTTTGGATATCCAGACATTCTAAAATCTTGTCTCCCTTATCTAAGCAGCCAGGTTTAAGAGAGATCTATAGAATGTCTGAGGAAATCATTCCTTGCTCAATCCTTTCCAGACCTTCACATTCTCTTTTAAAATGGTCTGTGGATGCTGCAGTCTCATGTATTGTGTTATTTACCATGATATGTCAGACAGCAAACATCAAGGTCATGTGAAGGTTTCAGCAATAAACGGAGTCTTTTCAGAGCTGAGATATGAAAGTTGTTCAGTTTTAGAACAAAAGGAATATAAATTTCTTGGAAGGGACTACCAAAGGAATTGTAAAACAAGGTGGCAAAAGAGATGTGAATTGCAACTCAAAGTGGCACAAAGGAACTGAAGAAGGTCTGTGAAGACTCACAGTGAAGTACTGTGCTATTTGGAAGTTCTAGGAAATGCTGAGCATGTGTACTGCTCTGGCAGATCTGGTGGCAAAACTGTCTGATTTCAGTGCACAAAATTAATACTTAGGACCACCTAAACAAGCACTGTGGTGAAGATTCAGTCTTAATTAATTATACAAATGATTAAGTGCTCCAAATTGAGAAGATATCTAAACTGTATTGCTTGTTCACTTTAAGTGAGCAAAAGTAACTTCAGACAAAATCCAGGGCCAGTATTTCAAAAAGGAAAACATTTAAACAACATTTGAGAAAGAAAAACTAAAACACAACTCTCTAACTAAACTACTAAAAGTAAAGAGTTAACTAAAATTTGTAACATTCACTTCTTCCATATCTGAATTTCGACCTAGTACTTCGGTGACTATTCAAAACAATTTGCATATGTAAGTTTAAAAATTAATGTCATTTTTGCTTTCTTCCATTGTCTTAAAACAAAC
>VXAX01003646.1:1444696-1464553 GCA_013399835.1 Leptocoma aspasia
CCCCCCCCCCCCAACAAATAAACAAAAAAAAACCTCCCAACCCTCAAACCTCACAGGTGATTAAAAGTCTCCTAAGGGACCTGGAATTCATTGACTTTAAAACTTACTTGGTGCAGGGAGTGATCTGGGATGATCCAGTGTAAGAACATTTCAACTGCACACAAGGCAAAAGCTTGCTAACAATGAAAGGTAATAGACTGTGGAATGATCTCCCCAGGGAAATAGCAATGCTTGCTGCCTAAAACCAGACTAGATAAAGCAACAGAAAACATACTGTTGTGCACAACACCATAATATAATGCAGCCAAGAAGTGACTCACTTGCTATTATTTTCTCTCTGAAAATGTATATTTCTGTGATATTGTTGTGGTAACAAGTAGCTCTACAGCTCTTTTGATAATATCCATTAGATAATGGAACAGCAATGACTATGTAGAAGATGGATAGGGAATTTTTGTCCTATTTGATATCAGAATGGAAGACTTTTGGCAGAAGGAAGCAGATTTTCATCCAAAATAATTTCATGAGCTGAGGAAGTTCTGAATAAACCACAGCCCATCACGATGTGCTAAAATCTCACAAGGAGGGGGCTTCAATGCACACCAAGGTTCAAAAGAACACTGCAGAAATAAGAGCCATGCACAATCATTAGAGGTATAAGCAGTTATTGTCACTGACTATTTTGGTCTGAGTACAGCAAAGTTCTCTACTGATTCTCAAATATTTCTGTTCCTGGACATTACTGTTCATCTTCTTTCAGCTGAGAGTGGAATATTTCTGTCTTCTTTTTGCTGTTCTATAGAACTGAAACAATAGCATCAGCAAAACTGGATGTAATACAAAAGAAACAAAGAAATTTCTTGCTTTGAAAACTCAATGAAAATACTTCATAAAAAACCATGAAAGGAAAGAAATTTACAACAGAGAATAGCTAGAAATGTCAATTTACTTTAAACTGAACAGTAAAAGGTATTTCTTGCAGGAACAAGAAAATTGCACTGGGACTAAAAGAGTACCACTTGGTTTAAGCCTGTTGTTAATGGCTAGAAAGGTGGCTACAAAGAAATGCTTGTGACAAAAGTACATTTGTTCTGTTGAGTGTTGCAGTTGTCTGTATGACAATGTGCTTTTCATATTAGTCCAAATAAATATAAACCTATTTTCTAAAGAAATGGGAATTGGAAATGGGGAAAAGGGAGGCATTATCTGATCTTGATGCCATTGAGCTTTAGGAAAAGATAATTATTCCTTTGTTGTAAATTTTTTTATCATGACAATCTTTATCAAATGCAGCACTATGTTTGCAGCAATGCCCTGAGGCAATAGCAGAAGAAATTCACTCAGTGCCACAGCAAATGATCAGATTGTACAGGGGCAATCAATTCAAAGCACAAACAATAACATTTAAACAAATAATAATTAATGATCCAAACCAAACTAACTCTTTAATTAAAAAGCAGCCTTCAGAGAGATGAAGGACCTAGAGAGCGAGAGAGATCAAATCTTTGTCAGGAAGGCTAGTGTGAGGAAAAGCAGTCAGGAGAAAAAAATGCTTTCTGAGGAAATTTTTTTTTTTTTTACAAAATATGTTGAATCAGATCTTCAAACCTAAGGATGAAATAAAAGAAAATTGATGGCAAAGACTGATTTGGTAGATAGCTGCAAAGGATTATTCCGCTCCAATTCATTTTGTCTAAAAGAGTGATGCAGAATTGGTTAACAGTGAAATTGAAACTGTCTTCTGCCTACTAGAGACATCCTTATAAGAAAAAAAAAATTATAACTAAATAACAAGCCATGAACTTTTCAGGAGAGGTGACTCAGCCAGGATGATGTGACAATTCTGGCTGAAGATCCAGTTGCAGTCAATTAGACACCACTCCTGCATGTACTAGCATTTAATTTAATTAAAATCTGGAAGAAAGGCACTTGTTACTTCAGATCTAATACACTTGAACATGGTATTCAACAGTAAAAAAAAAAAAAGTCTAACAGAGTACACAAAATAAAACACCCCACCCAAAAAACCAAACAACTAAAACCAAACATTGATCATCTAGGAAAAATACTCTGGGAATGTATTTTGTTTGAATTGCCCTCATGCATCTTTCTGAAAAAAAGTTTAACTTCTGTCAGTCTTTTCTTCATCCTTTCAGAGTTTTAATAAGTAAACAATTGTTCAGTTGTTGAGGCCTGACCTACTGTAAAGCTGAGTCCATTTTAGCTAGATTAGCAAGTAATGGAATATTCAAAAGAGTGACACGTAGTGAGGAAAATCCCAGTATTAGTGATGGTTACTGGAAGTAATATACTCTTAAAAGTACAAAATAAAAAAAAAGAAAAAACCACAAAGCTCGTAGGGAAAGGTAATAATTTTTATAAAAGAAGATAATCTGTTGGGAAAAAAAGAAAAAACATCCCACAACCAGATTCGTGGGCCTACAGTACCTTTTTGAGTCTGAAGCACCAGACATTGCATATGGTCTCTCTTTATTGCCTTTTCCAAGAAAATGGAGAGTGTTCCCACAGTTTGCCTTTCCTGATATATCTGCAGATTTCTGTTTCAGCAGGACTTTGTCAGCAAAAAGACATTTCTTGTTTTCCCTAAGAGGCCAAATTCACTGAAATGCACATTAGTTATATTGATTCCTGTTCATTTTTCCACCCACTTTTTGGATCAAAACTGTGACTCTTACCAAGACCTAACAAACAAAAGCTTTATTGAAATTTCAAGGTACGTATCCCAACTTTGAGAAATTCCATACGAAAGGCCATGCACAAGTGACTTCCTTGTGTTTCTGGCGGTGGGGTGGAAACATCAATCCTCAGCCCACTAGATCTTGGAACAATTGGATGAAATTTCACAGGATGAAGTAATTTGCTCAGCTTTTTCTCTGCTGAATTTCAAAAATTTCAAGTAAGTGATGGAGGTGTTAGAATTTATTTGATTTCATTTTTTGTCAGTTTCATTAGTCTTTGATGATGAAACTATTAGATAACACCAACGTGAGTTTCACTACAGCTGTTTAGGCATATCACTGAAATGCACACTTCAAGTTCAAAGGGAACCCTTGGCTGCTTTTTTTTTTTTCAAAATGATGGTATTTATTTGAAAGACTCACTTCTGGCCTTTTTTTTAATAAAAGAAAATGATCCATCACATACACATGTAACTTCACTTTGTCATCTTGAGGCCAATCCTGAAATCCTTTTCAATATTCATCTTGGCAGGAATTTTTATTTTCAGAGGAAATAGAGCTAGTAAGGATTTCAGGAATGGCCACTATTGTCTATGTTAATTTCACTCACTTTCTTTAGTTTTAGGGGTATTATTTTTATTCCTTTCCTGGCCCATCTCTCTTCAATCCAAACTTATTTTGCTCACTAGTTTAATGCTCCAATCTTCCAAAGAATACCATTTTTAGAACAGTTTAAGAAAAACATTGTTACAGTGTTTGATAGCCTGGGGCATATAGCACTTTGCAGAAGAGAAAAACAATGTGTGATTTTTGCTGACAGAACTAGAGAAGTTGAATTTTCAGCAGTTTGTGCCCGCAGGCAAAGTGTACAATTGTCTTAAGTCCAGTCTTTGGAGCTACAAGAAATCAATTATTTTTTCCTGTGCTAATATTGTGCTTAGATCTCTCCACAGCACTGGAGACAAACTGGAGCAGTTTTACATCCTGTGAATAGAGCAGTAATAGCTGTAAGTATGTGGTATTGAGTAATCTGAGACCAAGTTCCCTCCCTGCCTCACAGTATACGAATCTTAATTTGGATTGTAGATTTGTCATAGTTTCCTGGTTCACAGCAAGTGAACAGATTTCAAGGTTTTGGAAGCTGACAGTCTTGTTCAGAACCACTGGTCAGTACTTCTGCAGAAGGGATGGACTACCAAGTTGCTTTTTAGTGACAACAAACCTCACACATCTCCAAGACCAGTAGTCTTGCTACTACATTTCATACTAATGTCTATTAGCTAGAGAATAAAGCACTCCTCCTTTTTTCTTAGGTTATGTTTCGTTGATCCCAGACAAAATATTGTCAGTTCCATTTTCCTCACAAGGATACAGGTAAAGACAGTTAATGAGGTCCCCCTCCCCAGTCTAATATTTCTCATAAATTCTAATTAGAGACTAAAAGATTAAGTTTAAGCATCATCTATAAAAAAACTCATTCTGTCTCTTACAGTATCTGTTTTGGCACTGCAAATTTTCCTTACTGACAAAAAGAAAAGGATCTTAGTGAAACATACCATTGTATTCAAATCCCATTTTTGGAAAAGAAAATGAAATTACTTAAATACCACAAATCCAGTACAAAAAAGTTTTTAAAAGCCAGACTTTATTGTGCTAGCGATTTTTGGTCTTGCCTGAGAATACAACACATCTGTCAGCAGACAACAAGAAAATACAGTGCTGAGATACAGTCCAAGAAGTGAACACACCATTTTGTTACATTTTACTGTACTCTTACTACTTTTCAGATTTATGTCCCAATTACCAGAGCTGCAAATGAGAACACAGAACCAGTTGAGGGAGTGATATACAAAAGTGTATGAAGGTACAGACGTAGCTACTAGTGACCTCTGCATTAACTTTGGTTCTTAATATATTATTAAAAGCTGTTCCATAAGTAGGTAGTGTTTTTGTATGAGGTCAGGGATTTTGGTACTTTCTAATTACAATGGATTGAGTTTGATGAGCAATCCATTTAATTTAAAGACATCTCATTCAAGAAATAATCTGAAAGTAATAACCTTCATTAAGTCTGGAAGTTCTGTCCTAACTTTCCTTAATGTTTTCAGCTGTTGATATTCACCTTTGAGTCATCTGTACATACTAAGGGATGTACAATCAATTAATTGCTCTAGCACTCTGAATTTAGGACTTACATCATAACT
Source organism: Leptocoma aspasia (assembly GCA_013399835.1). Taxonomy (NCBI): domain Eukaryota; kingdom Metazoa; phylum Chordata; class Aves; order Passeriformes; family Nectariniidae; genus Leptocoma; species Leptocoma aspasia. The sequence goes on from VXAX01003646.1 coordinate 1,449,600, forward strand.
CAGCTCTTGTGGTGAACAATATCTATCACAATTATGATCAAAGGCTTGAACATGGAGAAATATGCTCCTACAGCAAATGTGTCCCTTCAGATTAGGACATGTGACAAGCAATAAACCTGTTCAGCTGTCTTGAAATCTTCATATTTCTGCACTTTTCATTTCACATTGTGCTGATGTTGTGACACTGCCCAGTAGAATATCTGCATAAGGACTGAATAGAACTTAGAGGCAGACTTTGAATAAGGTATCTCAGAGTGAAAGATCCAGTGCAAAAGTGTTCATTGTTGAGTAGAAGAGCCAGAGGTGCACTGACAATGTCTTGTTCTTTAAATGTCTCACCTTCTTCAAAGACTAATTGTAAGATCCAAGTCTTGTCTTATACTAAGATTACCTTTATCTGAATTTATATACACACACATACACAAGACCAAAGGAGGAAGAACATAGTAGAATTTATTATTGAATAACTCTACAAGCAAGGTTTATTCATTTTTATTAATCATAGTCTGTCAACTAGCATGTCTGAAGTCTTCTAATTACCTTGCTGAATTAGCAGTCAAGTGGCATTATTTGTTCTTTGAATTTATGGGGTCCACTTTTATTTAAATGATTAATGATGCATATTAATCGAGAACTGAATTTCTGCAGAAAACTACCAGCTTGGGAAATAAGGCCAGAAATTAAATTAGCTCATTTGAGGTGTGATTGAACTTTTTTCCCCCTGAAAGCATGCACTTTACAGTTTCAGATAAATAAAAAGAACCTTAATATCTTTGGGTTTTGTTTGTAATGTGAAAAGCTTCAAAATACGTTCAGGCTCAAAGTCTCATGGCAACTTGTCCCTCAGGTTATGTATGTATTATATATTATACCTGTTTGCCAGTACATGCATGAAGTAGATCAGAACATAATTAAGTGCATACATATTGATTTTCCTTCACAGGAAAGGCTGGGATGATTAACTTGTTAATATAGTGTTCCCCTCTGCTGGAAAGACACCCTCCCCATCCATGTAGGCAAAAGGTTCCCTCCCTTGAGAGGCAATGTGAATCCCAAGTTTTTGCCTTCTCCCTTTCACAGTCCTTTGCTCAGTGTGAAACTCACCACTGATGCAGACAACAGGAACGTGCCCAGATTATTCATAGGTATCAAAAGACACTGATGAGATCCAAATTTCTAGTTTCTGTGTTATAAGCATTTAAAGGCACATGCACACATATTTCATCTCCATAGGTAGTTGCTTGTCCCTGTTTCTCGCTAGCCTGTAAATTAGAGTTACCCATAGTAGTAGAGTGTCAGAAACAGCAAAATAACTTTGAGTAGACTCTGAGTAGACAAGACTTTGAGTAGTCTCAGTGGTGACTGCTCCATCCCTAGAACAGATGGAAGAACTGAATAGACCATCATTACCATAGGAGGTAACCATGGCCAGGTTCCATCAAGAGCAGCAGACATGTAACCCTCCTATTCCTCTGATAGCGGCAGCCTGAGAAGAATTTTTGGGTTTTTGGTATTTTCTACGAGTTGTCTTTTCACTTTTTTTCCTTAACATCTTCTGTTCAAGACTGTGTTTGTATAACAATGTTCAAGGTTGTCTGTACCTGGCTGGACCTGAAGGTTGGTTGATATCATTTAGCTGGTGTCACAAGATCAGATCCCGAAATCAGCTGAAGAAGGAAATTGGCTTTCATGCCCTCGGTGGCAGGTTCAGCAAACCCAAAGTCCAGCTGAGTGTGGTGAGGAACATGTAGGGCTACCAGAGGGGCTTTTACATCAACAGCAGATGGAAAACAAGGGGAAAAGTGTGCCTGCTGCTGAATGGGTTTGGGGCCCTGGTCACATAGAACAGGGGAAAGGCTGAAGTACTTAATGTCTTCTTTGCCTGAAACTTTGCTACTAACACTGGCCCTCAGGAATCCCAGACCACTACTGCCAGGGGAAGTCTGGAGCTAGGAAGACACCCTCCATGGAGGAGGTCTTGGACTAGACAATACCCAGCACAGGGAGTTGAGACTCCCTGTCAACCTCAGCTGTACTGTGGTTCTGTGGTTCTGTAAAAGGTGAGAAAAAAAAAGGTGAGGAAAAAAAAGGTGACATTCTCCAATGTCTGGAGAAGAGCTGAAATAAAAATATTGTTGAACTTACAAGTGTCTAATTGTTGAAAGCTTGTCAGTATATATTGATTTATTTTGCTAGATCTCATCTCTGTGTGTCTCACAACATTTTAGTGTAGTTCTTTCAGCTTGCCTGATAGTTATCACAAGATAACATCAAGATATCGCAAGACATTTGCCTTAACAGATCTTCAAAAATTTTAGGGGTAATATGGTCAACACAACATAACTCTTGTACAAAAAGGAGTTTCACAGTAGAGAGGATCAATTTAATAATCTCTGTTTATCTCCCACTATACTGATGTTTTCGAAAGTTGGAAAGGTCCATCTTCAAAAACCTGAAGCTGTTTTCCTTCATAATAAAAGTTAAGAATACCAACTTCTGACCCACATCTTCTTTACTTACATGAGGAATTGAATGACCCCATATGGAGTGACAAAATAAAGGATCCAAAAATAAAATAAGAGAGAGGAATAAGTCCTGCTGTGGAGTTAAACCCTTCCACTAGATTCAAAAGGCAAGCTGTCTTGAGGCAGATTCAGCCTGGTGACACAGCTATCTTACAGGATTTATTTTCAGGATTACTTTGCTGATTCAGCATATGGCTCTTGTCTCTCTGGTAAAATAAGAAATAAATTCTCTATCAAGCTTTTGAAACCTTGGCTTTTCTATAAATAGAAGCCTTTAAATAAGAAGTACATTTTAACTGTTTAGTGTTGTTAATGAATTAATACCATTTAGGTCCTCCTGTCCTAGTCAAATTCCATCTTGGATAATTAATTTCTGCCTCTAACGCGCTCTGATAAATTCTACTGCTAAATTTATTTTCCACTTTTCAATCTTCATCATGATGTAATGACATTAATACATAATCTTATCATGGTTGTTTGGTTTTAACGCAAGAGAATTCAGTTTCAGGGGTGGAAATTAATAGCCATTCTGTGCAGCAAATATATCAGCTCAGAATTGCTCTGGGGCCAAACCATACTCCACATTTGTGAGTTTCAATTGGTTTTCCACGAGGGGTTGTACAGGTCTCCATGCACAAATGGCAGGCATACCTTTTCAGACAGTTTGTCTGTCCTTAAACTTTTGAAGTTTCCCTTTTTCCTTTACCTGAACAGACACAGAGACAAGTGTGCACACACACACACACACACACACACACACACGCACACACACACACACACACAGATGTCAAAATGCTGTTTCTCCTTTAAAGGTTGCCTGAAACCTCTGTATTTTCCCTTCTGATTTTTGTTCAATTTATATTTTCAAAATTGAATTTGTCTGATGACTCGCTGCGAAAAGTAAATACAAAAGATGTATTTTATTTCCCCTTCATAGTTTGTGGAGGGAAATAACAATTTACTGCCTAAGAAATGGCCAAGATGTAGTTTTATGGCCTGTTCAGTGAAGATAGTCTATTCATATTTCAAAGCAGAAAATGAAAATAATGTCAACAGGGTTCTCTTTTACTTTTAATAAACCAAATTTAATAATTTTTCCTGCATTTTTCTCTCACAACCAATTTCTTTCAAAGGAGGAGATTTTCTGTGTCATTTTTGTGTCAACTATTCTGATTATTTCACTGAAAACTTGAAAGTTTTTCAGTTCATTTGCAAAACTTCTCTTGTAAAATTGCCATTTGAAACTTTATTTCTAGCTAGAAGCAGATATAAATGTTGCCCGAAGAATGCTGACTCGAAACAGTGGCTTGGTTTACAGAGGGATGTGACTGCTTTTGATATCACATCACAAGTCACTAAAACTGAAGAATGCCAGCATGGCTCAGATTGTCTTTTTATTTGTAGAATTCCTGGGTCAGCTTTACCTCCTCACTGATCATTTATCTGGGCATGCAGATGTTGGTAACTGCCAAGCAGGTGACCAGCTATGGTGTAGCTGGCATAACTGGGCAATTTCCAACCAAACCTCAGGAGATCCTTCAGTGATGCATTTAGTAAAAATACAGGAATAATTAGCTTCACAATTCCTCTACAGAAACAAGGTTTGTTTGGAAAGAAGCATTTCCTCTCTCTTTCTCATTTGTAGCAGAGTGAGTCAGGATCGGCTCCATTGCAATCAGTGCCTCTGATGCTCAGTACAGCTGATTTACTACTTTCCATTGTTGGTAAATTAACCAATTTAGATCCAATTCTCTGATAATTTTAAATAGCCTTTACTTTGACCAGCTCTCAGGGCTGAATTTGAATTATCTTTAACCAGAGATTTTGGATTTCAGAGTTCATTTAATTCATCATCTTATTTTTATTGTTACGACAATTTTATGTTAAAATTAGGCAGAATTTTAACATAAAATTATGTTAAAAAGCAGGCAGATCCTGCTGTCATTATTTTTTCCTTCAAAATTATTGAACAATTTATTGGAATTTTTTTACAAAATATAATTTGATTGCTATGAAATTAAACTCTTCCACAGGAATCTTGCTAATAAATTTATGTATGGAAATTTTCTAAAAATATATAGACTTTGATGGCATTTTAATAGTTTAAATTTTTATTTGACAAGCTAAATTTAATCTTGATTTAGTATGAATTTAATGGTTCTCAACATGAATATTCCCTTCTGTGTTGCATCAAGCCCTCTTTCCCTTCTACAGCGAACTTTTCCTTGACTACATCTTCCATGCAAAAATGTGGTTTCCCTTCTGGTTTAAGAGTTTGTTTATGGAGGTTAGAGGGTATGGCTGAATCTGTAACACTAAATTACATAGGAAACACAGTGAGATGGATGATCTTTAGCTGACTTAAAATGAAACTTTACAACATTTTTCAAATACTTCTGTTTCTGATCTTTGTGTCTGAGAAAACATTCAATAACATGGAAAATATATGTTTTATCACTCATTATTTCTTTTGGCAAAAATTGTAAATTGCAACTCTTTCTTTGGTTTTGGATGCATTTCCACATAAACCACACAGAATCAATGGATAATTCTCCTAAGCTACACAAAAGGAATGCGCATTCCTCCTTGTTTCCCAGGCTAACCATTATTTCCTTGTTGGTTTAAAATGCTTAAATAATATATCAGTGTCCTTGTCTAGTACATTTGACTGCAAGAAGTGATGATTTTTTGGATAAGGCAGTTCTATAACAAAACAAATGAGTTAAGTTTTCTGTGTATGCATTAAGTCTGAATTCTTCAATGACAAGCAGATCAGTGAGTCAGCTATCATGAATGTGCATGATCAGAAAAGGAAGCTCAGAAAATTTTAGGTCATTGGAAAGTTGAGCTTGACAGACATGTAGATACTGATTACAAAGAGAAGCACTAGTCTCACTAAATATGAGTATTGTGTATTGAACATGAAAAAAGAGAGACTTTATACTTGCTATAACAATTATGAATATAATAAAGTGCCCTCTAAGTGATAAAAAATAATTTTATTGGGAAGATAGGATTCATCTTTTGAAGAAGCAAAAGAACTACTGTCATTTGCAATTTTGACAGGCCTCAGAGTGAATTTATCTTTGAATTTTTGTATGGTTAATTCACATGTGGCACAGGAACCTGCGATTTCCCATCAAATTTGCTTATTAAAAAGGAAAGACCTACCACATCTGTCTTAAAACCATTACTGAATGCTAAAATGCATATTCTACTATTAATAAAAAGTGTTCAAATGACAAGTTGGATTATAAACTGTTCATGTTTTCCTTGCTTGCAGATAATTTTACTGCTAAATGGGGGAAAGGGGAGTGGGTTTTTTACACGTAAATAACAGTTATCTAAGTTAAAACCAATGCTCTTTATATAATGTTTATAATAACTGATGACAAGTTAAGTGCTCTGAATTTTATTTTGGACAGTGCTGACTGTACTCTTATGTATGTCTGCCTTGGTATATATACAATACATTTATGATATAACTATCCACATGCAAAATATATTATTGTATGTACAGGATGTCATTCAGACACATATAAGTATATAGGTATCAATATATATATAATGTATGAATATACACATATATGGGCTTGGATAATTCTTACCTGTATGTAGTGTGGAAATTTAATAACTTGGTCACATGAGTCCTGGTTGACCTAACAAGTCCTAGGTTATTTTGCTGTTCTCTCTGAGACAAACTGTAATTACAATGAACATTTTTAGGACAAAATCTAGGAATAAGTCTTTGGTTTATATCTAGTGCTGCTTTGAGTCCAGAGAAAAAGCTTTTAAGTCTTTAGTTTTCTTGTACCAGCAGGCGTGAATGTGAAACATAGAATGTTCTTGTGGTGAAATCACAGATAAATACAAATCAACCTCAAGGCAGCCACCAGTTCATCTGCTCAAAGGAGAGGCAGTATCTGGGTCATTCCTTACTGTCTAACTAGTTCTCAAAAGAATTCCAACAATGAAACTCCTCAAGTCCTCCCTCAATCCATACCAGTTCCTCACTACCCTGTTGCAGTGATGGTTTCTACTGTCTGGATTTGTGCTTTATGTTACACTTTAAACCCATTATTTCTTGTTCTGTTCACAAATGTCGTTGAAAACAGATGTTGCCTTCTCCTTTGTAGTGGCTTTTTATACGCTTGTAAAAAAAATCACCATTCTATTCTTCATTCTTGACATCTTTCAAATAAATTAAAAGAGTACTTTCTGTAAATGTCATCTTTTTTATATCAGAGCATTCTTATTGGTCTCTTTGTGTCTTGTCCTAACCAGTGAGCATCTTTTTTGGTAATGAATTCCCCAAAATTACATGCCTCTCTAACTGAAGCCTTCCCAAAGCAAAATTAAAACCTAAGATTGTGGGTTTTTGTAGATAAACTTCTTTTTTATAAGATCAATATGGTCTTTGTTTACCTTGTGCTCTCTTCTAAATCTAGATGATTTTCAGAAATTATCTCTAGCTGGTTGTTCCCATGTCCTTTATTGTGCAACTGATTTTAATGTCACATTTTCTGATTGATTTTCAGACTATTTATTGAGTATATCAAGAATTGTCCTTTGGCATTCTAATCTTGTCCTCCAATGGGCTTATTGTCTTGGTCTGATGTTGTTTTGGAATTTTAAAATTTAACAAGATCGTTTTCTGTTACATCATGCACTTCATTAGTGAAAGTATTGGATAGAAGGGGATGCACTTTGATTCTGCAGAGCCCTATCTGAAAATTTTATTTTATTTTCATAGAGAATTGATGGATTACTTCTTGCGTATGATTGTCTAACCTGTGTTGCATAAATTTCAGAGGTTTTGCTGTCCTGGTTATAAAGCTGTTGTCCTGGCTTGTCAAGTTGGAATCAAAGCCCTACGGATGGCAAGAAGCCCCAGGAAATCTCCTACTTGTTTCCCATCAGCAGTATCTGATGAAGAAGAAAAGTCTATTAATAATTTAATATGATTATTCATGAAAAATCCATCCTAGTTCTTATTTATCTACTTGTTATTTTCCAAGTTTACAGGTAGTCACTCTTTGCTTCAGGTTTTTGCTGGGAAAAGAATTGAAATGTGACTAACCTGAAATTGTCATGCTACTCTGCTTTCCATGCTAAAGGAAAATATTTCCTTTCTTTGTTTGCAACTGCGTTTGCATTTTATGTTTTGTTTGTTTGATTAGGTTTGTTTGTTTGTTTGTTTGAAGTTCATTCTTCCTCCAGCAGTTCTCATATTCCAGTGATTCTACAGTGGGAAGAAGGGCTGATTGTGGAGCATCCAGGACCAGCATCAGGTCCTTTTTCCCAGTGGGAGAGGGTTGCACGCAGAGATTTGACAACCCCCTAACTATCCCAATAATCTTTAGATTTGTCTTCTCTGTTCTACTGAAGATCTTGCTCATTTTCCTCTACTACCAGCTGCACTAATCCTCTAGTCATAAACTGACCTTTTTAGGGAAGATGGTCCCAAAAAAGACTGTGGCATTTTGTTGTTTTCAGTATCACCTGCAATTATTAGCTTCTTTGTTTCACAGAGAGAGTAGGACATGGAACACTCACTTCAGACTTCTTACCTTATACTGCTAATGCACTTCTAAACCAGTCCTTGCTATTTCTGGCGTAGCTTGCTAAATGCCTCTATATCTGAATTTGGCCTTTTTGATTTTGTTTCTACCAGCTTGAAATATTCCTTTACAATCCTCTCAACAATGTGATCTGATTTCTACTGTTTGCTCCCATCTTGTGCAGAGGTGAGGGAAGAATTTGCAGCTGAAACAAGATGAACACCTACTATGTTTCTCAATCTTTTCCTGTGCTCTGACATGGTGTGTTTATGTGATTAACACGTCTTTTTAAGTATCAGCCTTCCTTAACAATTTTGTCCTTTTAGAATTGCTTTTCAGATCAACAGCTCTCTGCACAGCAATTACTTAATAAATAATTACAAAGATTATTGTTTACCCAAAAGGACCAGTACCTACGCATAGTTTTCATGGCATTTTTTTATTCATCAATTTTGACAGTTGTAATTGCTAAGGGTAGCTATTTTGAGAATGTGCAAAAATTAAAAGTAGGAGACAAGTTCCAGAGAGACAGTCTTGTGGATCATCATACACACTGTCATGCTCCTAACTGTGACCAGTTACTTTCAGCATCAGACTTAATGAAACTAAATGGGTTTCATGTACAAGTGCTATCCATCAGCACAGGAAGAATAGATTCCAGATTACACTGAAAATATATGTAAGCCCACAAAAACTTTAAGGTAAGGATTTTACCCCTTCACTCCAACCAAGCAGGATGTGTGCTTCTATCCTTAGGTTAGGCTGCTTGTAAAGAATGACTTTCTTGAACAAGTGGAAGACAATTTACTCACTAACTAATAATTTTCTTCTCTTATTTTTAGAGTTAAGTAGACCAGAGATATGGAAAATTTTCTATTTTTTTTCTTTAATTTACAAATTTAATTTTAAGATTATACTCCAAAACCAGCATAAAACCAGTTTGTAACAAAAGGGGAACATATGAAAACTGTTCAGAAAGTGACTGCATTTTGCTTCCTTAAATACAGTGGCATTTTGATTGTTGGAGAGGTCACATCTACTTATTATTTTCTTTCTTTCCCTTTTGAAAAAAAAATGCTGAAAATCTGTTTATCATAAATGTAAGCACTTGCTGGAGTCTGAAGTTTTCTGATCACCTGATAGTCTCCAGGAGAAATAATAAAATAAAGATGTCTATTTTGGTTTGCAGATTTTAAAAAGAAGAAGAAATAAAGGACTGAGAAACATGACATGTACTATGAGTCAAACATAAAACTGACTAAAGAAATGTGGTAAAGTAAATATCATATCACTTACAAATGTTAGCTCCTCTTAATTAAAGAAGAGACAATGAAATGTCCTTAGTACTATCACTAGAAAATTTATGCTCAAAGGAGGTATAGTGACTATTTATTCTTTAGAATGCACATGTTCATTCTTTGCATATAATGAGAACCAAATTTCTTAGGCCTACCTAAGAAAAACTAAATGCATTTTTAAAATTATTTTGTTGGAAGCATGTGTAGCTCAAATAGGAACAGATATGAGCACATTTGAAAAATATCTTTACAAACTGCTTATACTTCACGGAATCCTAGCTCACTAGGAAACATATCTGTGCATCTACAAGTCTTATTTATTTAATTGCTAACACCTTACAGGAATTGCAATGTAACACAAATCCAGCTCAGAGCACACACTAAGATTGCAACATGTCGAGTTAGTTATGCTCATCTGAGGTAAAAAGTCAAAGATCAACTGTCAACACATCGGTAAATTAAATGAAGACAGAGGGAATTGTATTTTGCCAATCTGAACAGAAACCTAAGCCACCTTTTGGCTCACTGAGTATACAGGGTAATTTAAATATCCTGACTTGATTCTCTATTGCAGCTTCCATATGTTCTCTCATACTCTGAGCCGCCTCCACTCCTCGCCTTCCTTTTCAGGTGAAAAACATGTTGAAATAGAGAAATCTTGGTAAATAGGAGTCAATCATATGAAGTAAACTGTGCTTTCAGCACTGAATTAAGATTGTCTTGGACTAAGATTTTCTATATTTTGGGCTGCTTCTGTCTCCCCTGTTCATTTACTCAGTCATCTTCTTTATGACTTTTTTTTACCACTGTGGAAGGAAAGCATGAATTCTCATGCTGGTTGTGCACAACTCATGAGTGTGTTCTGCTCACTGGGGGATGGCTCCTTTCTGTTCCCCCATTCTGAAAAGCAGAATGAGAAATTCTCAGAGTTGACAGCCTTTGTGTAGGAGAAAAGATCAATCTGTGTCTACTAAAATAATATTCCTAGAGTCATCAATGTGATCAATGTGTCACTACTATATTGAAATGCCCAATCATGGTGTTTGGAAGATAAAGAGGATCTAGTCATCAGCTGTGACAGTTGTACAGATCTTCATCCATGGCCTACGCTAAAATTTAGTCAGTTTAGGGCCGAGCCTACTTTTCAAAAGGTCAAGCCTTTCTCCTAGTGAAATTAGCATCTGTACTCATATGTCAGGCATGACTTTGAGCACAAATATTAACTGAAACTCATGTGGCTTGTCTGCACAGGATTATGGCAGAGTCTACCAGCACCCATTTATTTCTGTGTGGAATTCAGTTATACAGAGGAATTCAGGTCATGTGTGGCCGTATAATTCCATAAATTTTTAGGTAGCAGCCATTTTGTTTTGCAGTATATCTTAATCAGGTTTTCTGGATAAACTGCACAAGAATTATGTATAGCAATTTTACTATGCAGTAATACTGGAGATTTATAGTTTATGAGCTTACTTTTATGTTGTTTCTCACAACTCACAGTTACTTATATAAAAGCACATAGCTGCAACAATTTTCTGTGCAGGCCCTTAAAATAAATTTGAGAATAATGCTATTGTTTATGTGTTTATAAGTTTTTCCTGGAAGATACAGGAATGCTTCAGATTTCTATTGAAAGCAGAAAATAACCATAATGAGAAATTTCAGAAAATATATCCTTTCTAATGGAAAAGTCATTCAGCTTTAGATGATTATTTTTATTTAACAGTTACTTTGGGACCATTTACATAATAATGTCTTTCATTAAACTAGAAAAACCTCAACACGTTTTCTTACTGAAAACCTAAAAGTAAGCCTGCAACAAATAAAATTATGGAACAGTATTCCTGTTTGTTCATTTCTTTTTTATATACATAGTTGAAAATTAGCACTTGTTGGGAATACATTTGGAAGTGTAAATTTTGGAGGTGTGACTGTGGCCAGAAATGATAGGGAACAGAGATCTGAAAAATTAGTAATGAATGATCCATGATTCAAATTGGGATAGCTGTACTGAAATCCAAGCAGTTATGTGAGTCAGAGGACCATGTTCATCTATTACAAAATAATAGAACGTCTTCTCTTGAGGAAAAACAAGCACAGCTTTGTTAACACACACAAGATAAGGTCTTCTAGGTTTTTTTCTTGTTGATTGAATACAGTTAATGACTGTGAAGTATGAGTTCTAGACCGTACTTTTACTTGCAGTAATGTTCAGGATGTCGCTGAAACAACTAATCCCAAATATATGAAGATCACCTCTACTGTGAGGCACCTCTTCAAATGTAAGAATAATTCTACCATTGGAATTCCAAGAAAAGGTCAAGTTTTGGTTGATGAGGTCTACCATTTCTAATCTTGGAGCTACACAACCTCTGTTAGATTTTCAGTAAGACAGCGAAGTATTCCTTGTAGTCAGTCTCACAGTGGGAGGAGGAGGAAGTAACAATCACCTTATTACACAACTCTTGCTCATTTAACTTAGCTCTTTAAGATAATTTCATTAGGAAGGTCATACATATGATACTTGACTATTTGAGTCACATGGCTCGTATGAAGGCCCCAGATGTTCACATAACAACATGCTTCATGTCTTAAAACATTTCAGCTGTCTGACAAGTACAGTTCAATTGTGCTCATTGATTCCTACAAAGTCTACAGGAAAAGATTTCCAGGAACAAGACATGCTGTTACTGCCTGTGCTTTATTGGAGTACAAGACTCTTTAATAATGAGAGATTCATCCCACCTGTAGCTGCAGACTTGATTGTTACAAAATGTAGAACTAGATCAGCAAATTTCTTAGTTTTCCCTCCAAGATAAGAAAGCTAACCAAATGTCCTTCCTCCCTCAACCAGCTATTTGCCTCCTTCTTTAAAAACATCTAAAAGGCATTGAAGTGTCTCTATGTACCATGACAGTAAAATAAAAAATTAACATTAAGTATAAAAGTATTTAATAATGAATTTGTAATTAAATCAAATTTTGTATGTCAGCAATCGAATTATTTGCTAAGGGACAGCTCTTTGAATTGATGCTTAATGCTCATCTAAGGACAAAATAAGTTTTGCAATATAATTAAATGAACAGAAAAGCATAATCATAATATTATTAATATGTTAGCCTTGTAAAAATATTTTAATATTGCAGGCACCTAACAAGATAGCTATGGCAAGTTAATTAGATTTCAAGTAAGTTTCTAAACATGCTAATTCATCTTTTATAAGAATATTAATTAAAAACCAACATGCTATACCTTCACTGCACTATCTTGCTATATTTTATACCAGCTCTGACTTACAATTAAACAAAGCAACTATAAAGGAGAAAAGTGCCAGCAACCATTTCTTGGTAATACAGTAAAAATTATTCTGCAAATGGTTTATCTTTTATATACTTACTACATTTTGTGAATATCTCTCTTTCGGAGTCAGTGTAACATACAAATTTTCTACGCAAACTTAAATATGGAGTTGACAATACAAATATGAATATTAGGGCAATTTTATTCCTCTTTTTTCATTCAGAGGAGAGAATTAAATTATCAAAGGCAAGAGTTATAGAAAATAATGAAATAATGAATTGATGGGTATTTTTCCCTTAGGTCCATGGCACAAGTCACCAAATAAAACATTCTTTTAATCTATCAATTAATCTATCTTTTTAATCAATGATTAAATTTCTCCTGATGCTGGGCTTAGCTCAGCAGCAGCAAATGTTGTGCAGGTATTTCCATTCATCACTGTAGCACAGAAAAGCCTTATTTATGGCTAGATGCTATACTTACTGTTATTTTATCACATTTTTAGGTAGTAAAGACTCAAGAACAAATTTTGTTTAGGAAAACTACAGTAGCTCAGCTACATCCTTCAAGATGTCCATTTTGATCCATGAAACTAAAAATCCTTTGATCTAGGTCGAGTAGGATCCTTGTTCTGGAGAACAGCATGAACCTGGAGAAGAGCAGAAGACTGAGTGTCTTTTTCATCAAAATTATCAAAGGCTCCAGGTAATTCTTCTTGTTATTCTGAACTCCAAAGAACCTGGCCTACACAGATGCTAATTTATTTTCCAGGTCAGCATTCAGGGTGTGCAAATCTAAGACACCAATGCTTCTCTTGTTCTGTCAGAACCATCTCACTTCCTGAGAAGATGCCAAAACTTTTTACAATTGCTTTTACCTGAGACTTCCTCAACAGACTTTCCTTCTTGACAAGACTTTCTGTAAATTCCAAGGTGAGATAGTGCAGCCCATTTGTAAAATGTTGCCTTTGCTTTGACTTACCTTGCAAACCACAGTCTGCATAGCTCCTTGCTAATTTGTGAACTCTGATTTAGCATGCCTTGCTTCATTCCTTGTAGCATTTTCATCCCCTGCTATGACCTCAATGTCAGGATGCTATTTCCCTTCTATAAGCTTCAGACTGAAATAGTAGGTTATTGATCTGCTCCATTTTTCCCTTCAGGGTCCCATTTTGCTCCTGTTCAGCAATCAGTCTGAGGCACAGAAACTGGTTTGTTTCATTTTGTATTTGAGATCTGGCCCAGATTTTGCTCAGTTTAACACTAGAAGAAGTTTCTATTTCTCATGCCTCTCCTTAGTTTAGTTTCCATGAACAGGGGAAGGACAGAAACAAAACACATCAACCTCACCAATTTTTAATTTTTTTTTTAGCTTGCACATCAGTGGGGTTTTTTTTTGTTAAGAACCAAAAGCAGCTACTGGCATTATTCTTTCTTGATAAATTTCTCATACATGTAATTTTTTCACTGCTTCTGTGCTTGCTGTCAGGCCTTACAGTCCCTCCCTCTGTTCTGTTTGCTTCAGATGAAAAGCTACCATTAAATGAAGTTATTTCCTCAGCAATGCTGTGCTTATCACTCAGTAAAGAGGCGTGTTCCACACATCCCTAAAGTTCATTAGATATTCTAGATACCTGGCAATGTTACACACTTTCACACAGACAGCAATGCAGAGAAGAGCCAGGGCACAGGAAAGTGAGGATTCCCCTTTGTTGATGCAGAAGAATCTTCATTCTCTTTACCCCATTGCTGCTGCATTGTGTGCAGGACTTTGATTCATTCAGTTAATTGTTTATCTTGCTTTATAAAAATGTCTATAATCAAAGATTTAAATATTTACTTTTTCCATTTGCTGATTAGAAAGTAACATATTTTTAATGTAATATAGTAATGAAAAAAAAGCCTGAGTGTCTTTGAGTCCTTTTATCCAAGATATATATTTTTATGCACAATACAGGAAAGCTTGTGCAACACGGGCAATTAGTTATTCAGTTTGAAATGCCCCAGTGTTTACTCAATCACCCCTTTGCAAAAATTATTCAATGGTAAATGCAATGTAAGGTTGTAAGTAGCATGTGCAATTATTTTACTCATTTGTGTTTCTCTACACAGAAAAGGTATTCCAAAATTTTGTTCAGAAAAATGATAGTGAATCATGCGTTGGCCATTTATTTTATTTCTTGCAGACAGACCATCCAGAATATTAAAAGCTCAGCAAGGTATACACATAGCAAAAAAAAAAAAAAAAAAAAAAAAAAAGGAGAACTTTTT
>VXAX01003646.1:1464564-1515972 GCA_013399835.1 Leptocoma aspasia
GAGTTAAACAAAAAAAAAAAAAAAAAAAAAAAAAATCAAAGGAGGACATTTTACCAACACCTAGAAATATATCTTCTAGTTTTCCCCTTAAGGTTCCTCAGACTACTTATGGCTATCTAAAGGTCATCAGGTCTGTCAACAGAGAAAATTGAAGAGTCAAAAAACTTCTGCTGAGAGTAACTTGCTCACAGAACTTTAGTTTTGTACATGACAGGAGTCCAGATCAAACACTGCTAAGAAATGCTAAAGTACCAGTAATAAAAGTCCCTTTTATACAGGTTCATGTCCAAGGGATTATTGCCTTTCTTGACAGGCAAAAATGAGCTCTCTGGTGCCATTCTACATCAATACCTTTTCCATTCTCCCAGGTGCTCTGTTTGAGAGATACAAGACAATAAGCTGCATCCTCCTGAGCCCTTACATCTTCTTTGGACACCATGTGGTTTTTGAAATCTGCTGATAGAGTGTATCACAGTGAGTAGCAAAGTTCAGAGCTGTAAGAAACAAATGCTACCTCTTGAAAATGCCTCAATGTGAAAAAAATCATCTGCTTTTTTACTATCATCTAATAGCAAGTGATTGTTCATAGCAGAAGCTAGGCTTTGAGCTTTTGCTATTAATCATAGGGATTTTCTCAAATAAAAGTGCCTGGGAAATCCACCATCTTCATCAGCCTTTGTTCCCTCTAGCCCACCATCATTATGCTGGGACTGTGTCCTCTCTAACAAAGCTTCAGCCAAAACATTGCCACTCAGCTCCAGCTATAAGGGGAACAATAGGTTTAGGCACTTACTCTCTTGTTTTCTCACCTCTGCAACCCTTAAAGCACAGATGGCATTGACCCTTGTATATTACTTCTCTTAAAAAAATACATTTCCTCTTCCAGTAATAGATAGAAACACAGAGTAGCAGATAGATGTCCAGCAAGAAAAAATAATTTTTGAAAAGAGCAGTCAGTATTGCTCACCTCCAACTTAGTTTTGCCAACAGAAATTAACTGGCCTGAGGTCACATAGTTCTACTCATAAAATGTGAAGTTCTCCTAAAATTGAGAGGCTTTTTTTATTTCTTTGGAACTTGCTTTTAAAGTACAAAGATTGTTGGTTACTGTGGTATAAATTCACGAGCAAAAATATTTTATGTTGTGCATTAGTGCAGGGACTTTCCTCCCAAGCCAGAAAAGCAAGCACATGGAAGAAGGTTACTGGTAAAATATGCAGTGAAATACAGTGTTCTGAAAACCAAAGTGCAAGAGGGTTTACAAGTATTAAATACATCAAACTTTAAAGGTCCCGCTACTCCTCTAATACTGTAGTAGTTTAAATTTTTTTTGACCAGTTCCAAATGCTGATGTTCCAATGTTCATGTATTCTGAGAGCTGCATTTGGTTTTGCTTAGGCTCAAACTATTTGTCAGATCATTGCTTTGGCCTCAAAGATAGTAGTGTGATAACTTACAGACAGCATTTCTGTAGATGAAACTGAGGAGAAATAGAGGTGAAAAAGAAACATTCACATGGAGGCCAGCCTAACCCTTTGGCATCTTGAACCTCCAAACAAGTAGAGAAAAAGGCTGTCTTTTAGCAGTTCTCCTTTTTGGGGGGTTGGGGTTTTTAGTACCAGTTTGAGGAAAAGAAAATTCCTGCAATTTTATGTCTGAAACACTGAAAAAAATGAATGTCAACAACAAAACTGAGAATAGTTCGACCTAATTATTAACTACTAAATATTGGTTTCCCTGAAGTTTCTTTATTAGTATGCAAGCCAGGTTCTCTTATCATCTTTACCCTGATGCTTCTGCTTTCATAAATCATATATCAAGTTGATAAAGAGAAATTCAGCACAGCCCTAGGAAAATTCAACAGGTTGTCAGCTATTTCTTCTTCAATAATTTATGAGAACAAGATGCCTCCATTACATAAATAATTCCTTTGCATTTCATTCAATTATGCTGTTATTTTCATGT
Organism: Leptocoma aspasia; assembly: GCA_013399835.1. Lineage (NCBI taxonomy): Eukaryota > Metazoa > Chordata > Aves > Passeriformes > Nectariniidae > Leptocoma > Leptocoma aspasia. Next base: position 1,466,530 of record VXAX01003646.1, read on the forward strand.
TTACTATTGAGAAAAAATGTGGCTTTTGAAGGGTAAAGTGGATGTTCTGGGTTGAAATACTTCTTGAACTCTAGAGATTAGTGATATGTTGTTATTAACAACCATCTGTAACACAGAAGGTCCACATGTAGAAAAATATATTCCTTATAGAACAAGCAATATATGATATGAACCCAAAAGCCAAACAGCATAAGTCAGAAATTTCTCAAATACATACCCTCTTCCTGGAAAAACAGGACTTATAGAAACCCAAACTTGCCATTTATATTATGTGTTGCAATTAGTGGCAGTGGGGCAACCCTAACTTTAATATATGACTAAAAATTGCCAATTAATAAAAAAGAATCTCTTCCTCATTAGCTACATATGTAATCAGAGGACATTGGGACCTCTGAAGTTGATGAAACCTTTGCCTGTTTTTAACATTCTCCTTATTTTCTCTTGAAAGGGACAGCTGATACTTTGTGCAGTCCATCCCTCTAAAAATTTTGTAAACTTTGTAAACGTACTGAAATATTTTTTTGTGATTTTTTATTGATGACAAAACATGCAGTCATCAAAGGTTGCACGATATATGCAACAGTAAATCAAGTTCATTGAAGCAGGTCAAGAGTTTACAGCTGCAGTCTGCTGCCTTAGTATATAACTAATTATATATAGTATATAACTAGTTATATAGTATATAACTAATAAGCACTGATTCCCATTTTATATTACTTTTGCTAAGGCTTGTGTTCTAAAGCAGAGGTCTTCATATGTTCCCTTTAATTCTGTGTTCTGTTTCTTAGTGGATTATGCCCCAGTGACTTTGATGTTGTGGCGCTCTGGGTGCACGACTCACACCATGGCATTGCTACAGTGAGTTTTCCTGAATAACTGTAATCTCTAAATTATGATATCATCTAGTATGCAATAGGAAATACAAGAAACTACAGAATACAAGAAAGCTGCAATTTGCCTGGGATGCATATATATTATTGATAGCAAATGTATTGTATGCACCTCAACAGCAAGATGTTTTTAAAATGCTTAATTCAGTCTGAAGTTTGATTCTTTTTTGCTTCTAAATACAAAAGATGTGCAAGCTCTGTTAATATCATCTGTCAGCTACTGGATGAATAAGCATCTTTCAAAAGTTTATTGTCAATAGACAAAATGAGTTGATAGCATGCATTAGTGTGCTGCCAAATTTACTTCTTTGCAAATTCCTCTTGCAACTTAGTATGTGCAGCCTTGATTTGTTCTTCTGTCATCCTGGTTTTGTGTGTCTCTGTTCCCCAAATTCACTACTTTAGCCAATGGCATGTTTCTCCTTGTATGACCTTTTCAAAATATTCCTTGGCACGCAGCAGATCATACCTAATGCTTTTCTGTTGCAACTTTTAAGTTCATCAGGTTTCCAGATAACTACAAGTGTATCTGCATTGCAGAACTGAGATCTCATGTTCAGAGAGGCATGAGATCTTATGTTAACAGGGCATAGCTGTTGAACTGTCACAAAACTCTCTTTCATATCACAGGTAACAGCAGATGCACACAAAAATATGTGTATGATGACCGAAGATACATACCATAAAAGCACATTTTGTGTCCCTTTAATAGGAACATTTTGTCTACTAAGTGTAGTCAGTGAAGCTGAAAGATTATTCGTCATATTGTTAAACTGAACACTTTAGGTGACATCACTCTACCCCCCAATATCTATAGTTATAGAATCATAGATTATGAAGGGTTGGGAGGGACCTTAATGGTCATCTAGTCCCCTGCCATAGGCAGGGACACCTCCCACTAGACCTGCCTTAGATGCTCAAAAGCCTATCCAACCTGGCCTTGAACACCACCAGCTTTGGGGCATCCACAGCCTCCCTGGACAACCTGTCCCAGTGCCTCACCACCCTCACAGTAAAGAATCTTTTCCTAATATCCAGCCAAATTTGCTGTCTTTCAATTTGTACCCATTCCTCCTTGTCCTATCAGTACAGCTCCTGATGAAGAGTCCCTCTCCAGATTCCTGGTAGCCCTCCTTCAGATACTGGAAAGTTGCTGTGAGGTCTCCACTCAACCTCATCCCCTCTTCAGGATGAACAGGTCCACCTTTCTCAGCCTGTCTTTGTAAGGGAGGTGCTTCAGTCCTCTTAGCAATTTTGTGGCCCTCCTCTGGAATTGCTCCGACAATTCCATGTTGACTGATTCTACACCATAGAGTTCTGCATTTGGTCACATGAATGTCATTTATGATTGATTCAGATTAGGGACTGGATTGGAATTACAGATTAGGTGACAATAGCCAGACTCCAGTTCTCCTGACATCATCCAGGGGTTTCCCCCACGTACTGGGGACAGTTTTAGGAGTCCAGTGCTGTTTGCCCTGCAACTGCTAACTACAAATAGGTCATCAGCTGCACTTTATTTGTGCCTCAGGTCGCACAACGCTTTAGTTAGTTTACAGCTGATGGAGTTGTGCAGCCAATGGTGACATCTTATGTTTGCTCAGGCTGCCAGACACCACACATGCTGATGTGAGAGGTAACTGCCAAATCTGAATTGTTGCCTTTACTGATGTAGATTGTAATGAACTATAATTACCATTTGGCTTTCCATACGTTGCTAAAGAATTTGTGTAATTAACTCCATATTTAAGTATGATTCATCTATGCAAAATTAAGTGTGTCTACTGGATCCAGGAGCCTTAGGATTCCTCAGGATTTCAATTGCTTTGCTAATTTGTTCAAGGTAGGGGGTTATGTTAATTTTGCAATGCTTTGTATGATCTATTTCTTTATGATTTATTTGTTCATAGTTTTCTGTTTATTGTCTGAGAGTGTACTTAGAAGATACAGAAAAACCCACAATTAAAAAAATTAAGCCAAAACATTGTAAAATTTGTTCCAGTTTCGATAACTATAGATTTTAAAAGTCTTAAAGTTTGATATAAGTAATTTGGGTAGCTGTTCCACAATATATATTCCTTTAAAATACAAAAAGTCACCAAGCAAAAACAAAAAACCAAAAGCCAAAAAAAACCCCAAACAAACAAAACCCCAAACAAACAAACAAACAAACAAACCCTCCAATGTTTTATAATGCTTATTTGTAACAAAATATTTAAATTTTCCCAGATTGAAATTGCAGATTTTGACTTTCTGAAAAATTTTTAAATCTTGAAAATTCTTACTGAATGGACAGCTACTAACTTGACTAACATCTCCATTCAGTCACTGAACTGTCCTCCTCAACCCCAATGAGGATGAAAGAACCATGAAGTGTTGAAAATGAGAGAAAACGCTTTCTAAAAACTGCCTAGTAAACTCTGCTAAAACATGTTAGCTTTGTCTTTAACCATGTGGTTACCATATGTGCCATCTTCTCCAGATCATAATATTTCCATTTTTCCTGATTCAGTTATTCTGAGTTGACAGAGGCGCAGCTGTTGAGTTTTACCTTGATTTGATTCCCCTCCCACTCATACTCATACATCATACCCTAGATTCAAATATAAGATCATTGTAGCTTCTCCAAAAAGCATACATAAAACATGTTGCTTAGCAGTGACATTTTTGATTTGTCTTTGTGATCATATCCCCCAGGAGGAATGAGAATATGACCATATATTTCCTAGGTTACATGTAATCGATTGAGAACAAAAAATTACCAAAAGGACATCACTTGTCACAGCTTAAAATAATGAATTTCTTTAGTGAGATTAGTGCACTCTTCGAACTTCATAACTGCATGCACAGTTGCAGAAAATAGATTGCATGAATTTGGAGAGCTGTATAAATATTGCAGCAGTGTTTTGTGGACTGGATATGCTGTAGCACCAGTGAAGAATACAGGACAGGTGAAGCAAATCCACTTCCAAAATCCACACATGCTGCTTTAGTGACAGGCTGAGATGTCAAATCCTTGAAAAAACTAAGTGTGAATGTTAAATCAATGGTTCCACCAGAACCTATTCTATATTTTTGTCAGAAATGATGGGCAGTTCTATAACTTATGAAGACTAATAAACAACAAATTTTTTACCAATAAAGTAACAGATCCAAGGTAAACACATGAACAATTCTAGCTGTTGTGCAAATGATTATTCACAGCTTTCATAAAGTAAGAATAACGACTTCACCATAACAAAGATGTGGGATCCTAAAATCTCCAAATACTCTAGGAATTAAGATAAATAAGCAAAGAAGAATAACACTCCAAAAATCCAGTCTGAATTACAGAAAAATGTGCAGAGTTTATAATTTTTTTCAAGCATTCTCAAAGGTAGAGTAAATCAAGTCATATTTAAAAGGTAGCCTCAGTAAATGTGTGAGCCATTATGTGAGTAGATTAGTAGGAATTCTGACAAATGTGGAAATACTGTCAATGTTACACTGACAAGCACTGTAACTAAATGGTGATCAGATTGAATCACTGTAGTGTGGAGCAAATTAAATTGGGGAACTTGAAGGAGACCTACCCATGTGTGTATAAAGTACATTTAACTGAAGGAACTCTTACTGAGCTGTTATCTAGAGGCTTAGTCAGGTCTTGCTGTAAACAAGAGGGCAGCAGATGACTGGGTTTATTTAAATTAAAAGTCAGAAAGAGTGAAATTCAAATGGCTGAAGCAAGGGCCAACAACGTACCCGTATTAGCAGAAGCTGCTAGTAGAAATTTTTATGCAATGTCTTTTTCCTTATTGCATCTCATCTGTGAGATGGGACACTTTTAAGGATTAATACTGTTAGTCCCACACAGTATTGCAAATATTTGTTATTAATATGATAACATTGCTTAAAGGTGTTTAGTTAGACTCTGAGGAAAGTGTTGCTGGGTACATCTACCCTGAAATACAAGCACCTCTGTCATCAGAAAACAGTGAATGTGTTATCCTAGGTGGGATGGGTGACCATCTCTCTCTGCCTACTGAAGCTTTTGCCTCAGACATTCCTGGGCAAATGACACACATAATGGCATTTATATTCTTGCTGTCTGAGATTTGCAAGTGGGTCGATAACTTGTTTCTGCTAGGAGAGTCAAACTAAAATGTGCATGAGTCACATCTTGCAACATCTCTGCAGTTTGTAAGCTGTATTTGCTATCCTTGATAGGCATTGCATCTTTTTCTGGAGCTGAGTAGCACTTGAGACATGAAATTTCATTGACTTTCTTCATATTTTGCTTTTCCTTTTCTGCCAGAAGCTCCTGATGATTCTGATATCAGTGTCTAGCACTGCAGCACTTCTTTTGACTGAAGCTAAGTACCAGGGGTATGTGCCATATGGGCACTTATTTTAACTGATTGTTTTATTAGAATCTGATTCAAAAACCTTAATCAGTTGCCATTTTCTGAAGCTGCAATATTAAAAGTCTGTGCTTCACTGCAAACTGCTTGAATCCACTGAAAAATTTTCACTATTATGTAAAGACTGTCACTTTGGGAAAAGTCAATATGCTGTGCATAAGCATACATTAGGTTTTGGGGTTTTTTTAAGTAACATCGTGTAAAAAACTAAAATCATTGTCCAGAAAAATTTGTCACAGGCAAAATAAATTAATGTATTCCAAATTCACTACCTAAATGTGCTTTGTCTCTCAACTTGGCCTACAGTTTTGGATATGAAATAAAAGTTTTTCTAATGTTCCTCTAAGGACAACCTAAAATATCTCTGGACCTTTTCTTACCTTCTCTTTCTTTTACCTCCACCTAAGTTTCATGTGTTCTTTTCCACTATTTTTCCATTAAAAGCTGTTTTCTACACAGTCATCTCACCCACTTCCAAGAAAGACCTCTTACAATGGTATTAAGGTTTCAGAATGCACTGTCCCTGACATCTCTGATTAGTCAGGTCAGGTGTTTTCTGTCATGTCTGACATTCAACTTTATATCTAGAAATCATTATCCATATTTCATCTGAACACAAACAAGTTTTTTACTGTACTGATATTGATGTTCTATCTTTCAGCTTTTATACCCTGCCCAGACACTGGAATGCATATCTGAAGTCTCTGTACCTCTTCCAAAAATCTCTTTTCAAAAGTTACATTTTTCTCTGGGTAAAGAAAAAAAAAAAAAAAGAAAAAAACATCGAATACATTATGTGTTTTATCAATTTTTTAGGGTGAATTCGTTTCTCTTTTTTTTACCCATTGTTTTTCATATAATGTTATGGTCCCAGTTTGTGAACTGTTCTACCTTGTAGGACCTGCAGCTTAAAGGTGTGAGCATGTGAGTTGTTTTATGTTGAGACATCAATCATCACTCCCTGCAACACTGCCTGCTTTGCTATGAGTTATTCCTAAGGTAACAATGCCAGAGCCAATGTCTTTGTCTTGACTGAACCACTCTCTCATTCCAGCTAAGAAATGTAATTTTGCATTGTTTTCCAAATGTTGGGTTTGTGCATGAAGGTCTTCAGATAGGATTTTCTGGATGCCATCTCTGAACTGCCCAGATCCTTCTACCTCTGCCCTCTTGAGGTCTTCTGCATTTGCAATTGTGTGGGGGGTATCAGAGCACATCAACCTACTTTAAAGAGTCTGTGCTGACACACATTTCAGCAATTTTTAACTGTTTTATCAAAGTCTATCTTTTAATTTTAAAAGAGTCTTTACCTAAGTTTTGGTTTCAGATCCTGCTTAGAGGTCTTGTCAGAGACAGTGCCTAAAACTCTTAGATGCTTTTGCCTTCTGACACTAACTCTTCTATACATTTACATCTTCCTGAAGCCTGTTTTAACAACATGCCATTCATTTTTTGCTTTTGTGTGGTCTTTGGTACTTTTCCAGGGACTGAAGTAGCTGCATTGTGTCTAGCTTAACTGGAAACAATGAAAAATCTCTATTACTTCAGAAAATGCTATTATGAGAAATACGTTTCAGATTAATGTTCTTTTTGATGGAAAACTCTCTTCATCATTACAGCTAATGCTGTCCTCACCTCTGTGTTTCTGGAGAATTTAATTCAAAATGTGTCTCTTAATTGTTAGGGTTGAACTAAAAATATTATTGACCTGATCTTCATTTCTACTTCACTCTAGCTTACCCAGGTGTGAGCTCTGTGCAAGGTGAGCAGGCTAGCTCATGCTGGAGCCTCATGCTGGCTCAGAACGTTGGCTGGATTGCTTGAGGTGAGAGAAGGCAGGGAAGCTATCACCATCCTACTTGTCACTCAACTATTCTTATCCATATGCACCTCTCTCTTTTCAGCATTTAATTCTTCAGCTCTGATACCATCTCATTACAGACAAAGCCTGTTTTGCTACTCACACAAGCAGATCCAAGAATAGATCCGAGGGTACAAACTATGGAAGGCAATTCCCTGGAGGATCATACACACACTCGATCTGCACCAAGGGCAGGTTGTATTAGCAGGCATGAGTGGAAGAGCACAGTCCAGCCTGCACTTGGGAAAAACATGCTTTATCCATAGTTTTCACTCTGTGCCTATTTCTATTCAGACTTAACTAATCTGAAAGGAAAAGCTGGATGGTTTCTCAAATACTGTGACAAATTAAAGCTTTGCAGAGGATAATACTGTGTGTGCATATATTGAAGACTGGTACAGGGGAATTAGCCAGTAAATCATTATTTATTGCTAAATAAGTCTCACTTCTATGGGGTTAATAAAAATCAAGTGATGAAGCTCTGAAGATTACTAGATTCAGTTTTGTGGCAGTAACAGCATGTCTAGATAAAATTCTGTCTTCCTACTTTAGACTTTCCAGGTGGCTTTTATAATTTTTCCATTAATCTCATTTTTTAGAAACATGCAACCTGATCTAAGCTTCAGAGCACCTAAGTGAGAAATTATTGGTCTGATTTTCATGACCACTGAGTACATCAGGGTCTTTTGAAAATTATCTCACATTGAGCAATGAAATAAAGATATAAAGAGCATCTAGCTTTAGATACACAACAATACATGTCCATACTCCAGCTTACTCCCTGTATGTTACCTTATTAGTAGTATTTTTTATGGCATCAGGGTCACTGCTTTAAGAGAAAATAGCTGTGTTTCAATACTTTAAAATCACCTAATTGGAGTAGACAAGTGATATTTTTCTCCCTTCTTCTGAAATAAAACCAAAAAATACAGAATGCTCTCTTAAAGAATCACTTAAATGCCTGTGTTCATTGCATTACATTAAACTAAAGCCATATATATTTGACAAAGGGTTGCAGGCAGGGCATTTCCTACAAAAGTCATTAATGTTGGCAAATTCTTGGCTATTACAATGTATGAACTGTCAAGACATGTTGCAGGGGCTCGTTTGTTTCTATATCCATGAGGTAGTAGTGAAATATCTTATGTACATTGTTTTCTACAGAGTTTTCCCACCTTGCAGCATATTTGCTGATTACTATCAGGTGCAAGAGGCAGCTTAGAAGGGTGATCTCTTTTATGGGTCTGTATTGTCAGGGGACACTAAGAAAGAGAGGAGGGAACTCCAGTATAACAGATAAATCTGAATGTGTTTATTCCATGGCTTCCCACCTCTTCTGTCAGAGAGAAAGACTGAAATCTGTTTCTGCATATGTTTCCCATTGAATTCAAGACCTAGTAATGCATAAACCATAGCATAATTTTTCAAGTCACTATTGCTTATCACAAATTAATGAGAACAACTGTGTGTACACTCCACATTTTAGCTGATGTATAAACAGAGCACTGGGGTTAATTGTGAAAACTGTTTACTTTTGAGGGGAGAATAAAACCCACTCAGATGCTGACTTTTTTCAAGCTGTGATTTTCTTTTCCTCCATAGCACATATGCCTTGCTACAATCTGGCAAATATATCCATAAAAAAATCAAGCCCAGAATATTTTTTTTTACAGCTTGCAGTAGAAACTATGAATTCATGTAAATTACATATAGTTTCTCCTCTCCATAAAAGTATCAAAATTGCACATTAAATATTGGCCCCAAGACTGTGCTGGCATATGTACCTACAGCTAGTCACAAGCAAGGAAATGAAGCATGCTCAGTTTGAATGAACTTTACAGTCCGATAAAACAGAAATCTGGTTTAATAATATTTCACTTATGTGAGATGTAGTGTGCAGGGCTAATAGCCCAAAACCTATGTTTCTCTACTGAGAGCATTGTTATTAAACATAATATCTGCCAAGAACTGTCCCAGTTGTATGCCCAGTGTTTCTCACCACTGTTTTCTCTGCAATATTGGCCTCTCATATTGATTTATGTACATTTACCTAGTTCCCCAAGGGTATCCATACCTTCGGACATTAAATAAATCTGGTATTTTGGCAAACTACAATGGTTTAAATGAGTCAGTTTGGTTTTTTTCTTTTTGGTTTTTTTTTTTTTTGTATGTGTCTGGGCCTAAGTGGTAAATAGACCAAATATTAAAATACATATTTTATAGTACATTACTTACATAAATTTTGAGCAAGTCCTGGAATAATTCTCCAGCACTGTTTAATTTCTGTCTATTCAGGACCTAAATGATGCTGCAGAGCAGAGTTGGATCACACACCTGAAATGATATGGTTTGCTAGGGCCTTTCTAAGCTACAGTGCCAAGCAGGGGGAGAGGACAAAGATCTTCTCAGAAGACAACTCTGGAAAATCCAATGAAAAAGAATTAGACTGAGGCAAAGCTGCATGCTGACCTACTGAGGTGTTTTCCCAGTTTGACTGAGAGGCAGCCCAGCAGCAATCTGACCAACCATGCTACCTCCAGCCTCCCACCTCTCATTATAAATGAACCAATTATTCTCCTTGGATAATGGAGGTACATGAAATTCCATGCATCCATAAGTCTGTGGAGTCACTGTAAGTACATTTATAAAGTCTTTGCTAAAATAAGGTTACTGGATTCTGTGGAAATCATAAAATTATGGAATCACAGAATGGTTTGGGTCACAAATGATCCTAAATATCTAGTCCCAAGACCCCACATTTTATTAGACCAGATTGTTCGAAGTCCCACCTAACCTTGCCTTGAACACTTCCAGGGATGGGGCATCCACAGCTTCTCTGGGCAAGCTTTCCTAGTGCCTCACCACCCTCACAGTAAAGAATTCCTTTGTAATGGCTAATCTAAATCTACCCACTTCCCACTTAATGCCATTACCACTTGTCCTTTCACAACCTTCCTGTGTAAAAAGTCCCTCACCAATGGTCATGTATAGGTTTTTATCTATCAAGTGTTTCCCAAAATACAGTCATAAATGAGCAAAGTTTGTAGCGGGACTAACAGAATAATGTTAAGGAAAGAAAATTAAAAATGCAGAACTATTTGAACAAAATATTCTATATAAACCTAAGAAGAGATCAATTCTTTATGTAACTGCAAAATATTTCTTTTCCTTCTGCTTCCCTTCTGCATCTAGGGGCTTCCTACCAGGAAGAAAAGGCTATGACACTACTCATTATGTGAGTGGTATTTCAACAGTTCTTACTTTGCAAGGTAATTTTGGGTCCCAGGTCACTAGCAACTTCAATATATGGAGAAGAACTATCTGTCTTGCTTTCCCTGAGAAGTCTGTCTTGCTTTTCCTGCCTTCCACATCCTCTGCTGAAAGTCATGCCTTGCCCTGAGTTTTACATTCCTGACAAAACCCTTCATCCTACACAGAGCTCAGCATCTTAGCACCTAAAGCAGCAGTAGACTTTTCTGACATAGCTTCTTTTTGCAGTGGCCTCAAAATGTTTATGGCCTAAAAGCTGTTTGGTCTTCTTGTCAACCACATTTCTCAGTCAGTGGCTAGAGATTTCAGCTTTAGATTCCCCATGTTACCCAAGAGAGAAGGGACATGCCTAATTTCTTCAGCAATATTTAATGAAACTGAAACTGAAGCTTCTTCAGTTGCTGTTGGTTTTACAGCTCTGACATTTTCTGGCTTAGTGGTCCAATGGATAAGGTAATGAATTGGGAGTCACAATGAAAACCTATGCCTCTGAATCCTATTATTTCAAATTACCTTATATTTTTTGTGAAGATATGGATACATGGTGAGGAATTCATTAGCTGTAATTAAATAATCTAGAATTTGGTGTCTCACTCTGAATAAGAATCCACAGGTTTCTTTAGCCAGCAATGGAGGCACATAAGCACCCACAGGGCAATTCATTTCCTAGTGACATATGTCTGCAATGGGTCCTGTAAACAGTTCTGTTCATTAGCCAAGGGAACTCATCATGGGAGCCCAGATTTAGACATGTGATTTTTAGAAATCTAAATTTCCTCAAGAGGACTTTGATACACAGTAATTCAGGAAATATTTGGAATTTGTAAAAATGTCAGCACTTTCTATTTCTAGTTCTTCAATTCCCTCCTTTGAAAAAAATTAACTGAAATATTGTTAAGATTCCACATTATCACTGTAACTATATTCCCAGCTTTAACAAAAAAAGAAAAATCATCATGGTGCTGCTTGGTATCAAAAGTTTATATATTAAACCCCAGAATTTTTAATCTGCAAATTACTCTTATTGAAAAGACAAAAACTGGTGGAAACATAAACTAAACCAAGTAAACTCAGAAGGAGGTGTTTCACTGAAAGAGCGCTGAATATATGGAATAAATAATTGAAGAGAAATCTGAGGCTGTGAAGTGAAAATTAGTTCAAAAGAGCCTCATATATCCTTCTTCAGCACGAAAGGGGTCAAGTCATAGAGTGAAAAGACAGGAAAGTGGGATTAAGGTACACCAAAAAAAAGCAGACATGCTGGGCCAGATAACTTTTTCCTGTTTGTAAATTCCATGTTTTCAACAGAAAATGAGGTGACTACACAGATGGTCTGTGTTATTCCCACATCCTTTGAAATTCAGTTTCCAAAAATGTCACCTTGTTCTGTATCCTCTCATGTAGTATAAAGTGCATACACTGTTTTCCAACATGTTCACATGCATTTTGCTGTCAAGAATTTCATTAGCCATGATCATGGAAAAAATTGTGTAAGAAGGGGGATATAAACATTAATATGATCAAATTCTGCTGTTAAGATCTGTGTGAGAGAAGGCTGCTGGTGTCTAAGTTACAGTGTCCACATTAGTATGCCATTTGGCCCCAAAAGAATAAATCATTTGGTGTTGAGGCTGCTGTATTTTTGGTCAGTGCTGTTCTGGAGTTCTATACTGGTCTAGGAAGGAAAAAAATCCCTTTACCTGCATTACCAAAGCTGTCTGAATGCTCTAGCTTGGATACTAAATAAACTAAGTAACCTTCCCATGTTAAGAGTGGAAAAACATTATGCACAGAATGGAACATACAATTTGGATTGATTTAGAAGGAATCCATATATTGCATACTACAACAGGTTTGCAATTGGGTTTGACATAGAGCATCTCTATCCTGCTGGTCCATTCAAAACATCCATGAAAATGTAGTCTTTGTTCCCAGGTTCATGCTTGACTATATCTAGTGGTTTCTGATTTGCTCCATCTTAACAGACACTTCACTATGGAAAGTACTTTTGGATATTGTCTGATTTTCATAACATCATTAAATGAAAAGAACAGAAAGCACTTAGGAAGTCCAAGTTATCCTACAAAAAAGTCCCATGTTTGGGTTAGGCTGTCCTCCTGATCTTAGACTGATTACTGGCAACAGAAGCAGTCTTAGAGCTCAGAGAAGTCTGTACCAAATTTGTCCTACATTTTCTTCTCTGGAATCAGAGCCAGCAGCCACCAGATTTCCCCTTCACTCACTGTCCATTCTCGTGCCATAAGTGAGAAGGAAGCATGTTCCCTTCTGATAGCACAGACCTGAGGATGTGTGCAGTTTATGACCATTAGGAAAATACCTAAAATACCAAGAGCTTAGATAAAAAAAACTGTATTAAGATTTTCCATCAGATAAGATTCCTTGCAACTGCTTCTCTTTCTCCCAGTGTCAGCATTTCCTTTAGCTTTTCCTTCTAAATCATGAACCTAGACACACGTTTGTTTTCACCACCCCACAAGATATCCACAGGCAGATCACTACCTCACCCTTCTACATAGTTTAGAAAATGCTTTGTAGAAATTATGCACCTGGAGACACTCAGTCCTGTGTTCTGTCTGCATTTGGGCCCATTGTCTCCCTGTAATTGTGCCAGATATTCTTGCAGCCTACAGTACTCCCTTTTCCAATGGCACCCTTTCCCTAAGAGGGGAAATCTTGGCAAGAGGAGCAAGATTTCCTGCTGTGTTTATAGCAGCAAAGAGTTGTAGTGAGGTGTGGTTCCCAGTTCCAGACAGCTTTGGGCAAGGGATCAAAGCTTCAGTAATGCCCTGTGGAGAAGGAGGACATGGCTCTACCTTTGTTAGTCTCAGACTTAATGTGTGTGGTACATGTTCGGAGACAAAAGAGCCTGAAGAAATCCATCTTCTGATTTCCTCCACAATCTGCCCTTTTTCAAAAGCGGTGAATGAACCGAACACCAGGGAAACTCAGAGTCTTTTGAAGGCTCTCATTTCCTTAACAGAATTACTTTGGAGTCTGGGAGGTCACTCTTTCACAAAGCTTACATAACATGAAATAAGAGTCAGGCCCTCATTATATTAGTCTTTTCCCACAAAAGTCCTAGAAATAATAAAGTAATTGAGAGTAAAGACAGTTCTACCAGTCTGTAAACTCTAGCCTATTAAAGTTTAGGAAAGACAACAAATAATGCTTAAAAAAAAAAATAATCCCACAAAACCCCCCACCAACCACTCAATTCCATAAAATAGGATTTCACCTTTGTTGTAATTCAGCCTTACTTCATACAATCTCCAGACACTTAAGGACACGATTTTTGGTTTTTAACAGTCCTGAGGGTTACATCAGAACTCGGGTTTATGAAAAATTATGGGCACGTGTTTCTGAGTACAATTCTTGAAGATTTCCAAGTAGAATGTTTTAAAGTTAAGAGCGATTCATACACCTTATGATGATACTATACTCAAACTATGTTTTTACATTTGTTTTGGAAGGGAAAATTGCTATCAAAACCTCTCTATAATAAAGAAAATCAAATGCGACTGATGAAAATCGTATCTAGTTAAATTATCTAATTAAATATAAAGAGGCATTGCATACTCTCCTGTTCCCCTCACAAAGTACAAAATATTTTAGTCTAAGAGGAACATTTGGCTATGTCATCCTGCAATGAGGTGACAAAAAACATTACATTTGTTCTTTCTTTTACACTGTCACTTTGTTTCCTTAATATATTGTCTCTGCCATGGTGACTGCCCAGTGTTTGCTGGTGCACCACAAGGTGCTCCACAGGATGCTGGTCTGTCAGAAAGTGAGGCACAGAGTGGCATCACAAATATTTGTACATAAACTGTAGTTTTCTTGTCCCCAGACACCAGTACTGGTGTACTGAACACCTTCCTGGTGTTCTAGCTACTCCTGCAGCTTTCTGTTCCCTACATTTGAGTGCAGCTGGCAACACAAGGGGTTAAGTGACACTGCTCATAGCGTGTCTGTCTTGGTGGCAGGGCAGGAGGTTATGCAGCAGGGATCTCACAGGAAAGTGAATGCTTCTCCTAATGAGGTGAAGCTGATGGCTCTAATGCAGTGGAACAGCTGCAGTGGGCTCTTTCCCAGCTCGGAGTCACACTGAGATCAGTTTCAGCACATAGCAGCTCTGTTTTCTTCACACGTTACAATTATGATTGATTTGCAAAGCATGTAAAATGTTACCTTTTTACAACAAGAGCTTTGAGGTTGTGAGGCATTGAGGAAGGGGTTTTGGTGCTGTTCCAGTGAGGATCAGCTCCCTTCTGCCTGCTCAGTCTTCACCTTGGCTGACAAGGTTACTTTCCCCTTTTGGTGCAGTCTTCTGAAGGTGCTGGTGGATCTGGGTGCTGGGAGGGACCAGGAATCCTAGTTCCTAGTTTTTCAATAATGCAAGTACAACCTGCCTGTTTTGAAAGCACATGATGTATAAAACAGCCACGAGAGAGTCGTGGCTTTTCTGCTTTGTCATTAACAATTCTACCAAGTTTCCATTAATGGCCCTATATCATAGTTAGATGTCATGGCAGGTATATGCACATGATTTGCTGTCTGTAATACTCAAACTGCTTCCCTCAAAGCCTAAAGTTCAACACAAAATTCCTGATTCCTCAGATTTACCATCTGGCTCTGTCACAGCTGTGCATCCCACTGCCTGGACACGTAGATCATCTCCGTCTTCTGGGTTCCCAGGGGTCAGGAGGTGTCCACAAGGCACATATTTCACCTGTGTGTGCAGGGAGATTCTGAACTAGTCTGGATAGCTGAGCAAAAGGGAGCTTAGCAGTATTCCCACACAGATGTTGGGTTTCTGGAGTGAAAGCAGGCTGGTTTCAGTCAGGCTCTGCAGAATTGCTCAGGACACCACCTGTCCACAGAAACATAGAAAAGACCTCACAGAAAATAGTCACTTCTTAGTACTGTTAATTAGGCTTTAGTTTGTGCAATTATTGCATCTGTAGTAGGTTTTGTCATTTTAAGGTAGGAAGCTTTTAGATAAAAACCCAAAAAACCCAAAAATAAACAAATGAAAAAAGCCCAAACAAACAAAACCCCTCAGGAAAAAAAAAAAAATCCGAGAAAACCCACCAAGGAAAGGAATCAGCCTTGGCAAGTAGCACAATCAAAATGCAAGATACATCCACTATAAAAAACAAATTATTATTCAGTCTTTAACTATTTGATCATGAAAATTGTCCAGGGTACAGAACAAGCAGAGCAGAAAGCTTCAAGAAAAGAAATGATAATTTGCTTTCCGGTGTGTAAGCATCAGATTAGACGAGGACACAGGAATTTTCCCTGCCAAATAATTTCTCAGTTTGGACAGCTTAATTCTGGCAGCTCCTATCCTAACATTTTCTGATTAGACACCAAAATTTGAACACTCTTTTATTATAATTTCTATATGTACTTTTGCATGCAATGTATGGTCTGCATAAGGATATGTGCTTTGTGATTTAGCAAAGAGGCTAATTTGCCCTTTAAGTTATAAGACAAAATAATGATATTGCCGGTATATTAAAAACCACAGGCAGCATACATCCAACTTATTACGACACAGTTTTGTCAATTGCTAGGCTCAGTGGTGTTTCTAGATGTAATGGCAGAGTTCAAAAAATATTGTTAGAAATTTTTGAGGGAGATAATAAATAAATTATAACTAATAATAATGTTTTCAGCAAATTGCTGACACTTAAAGGAATAAAAGCTGTCGAGCCAAATTGAACCATATGCTTTTTGAAAAAGCAATTTCACAAGTGGAAACTCTATTAATATCTCTGTATGTTATTAGGACAGCAGGATTTGTTCTGCAACTACACGTATTTGCTGTATTAGATTAGATTCAGTTATGTACAGGAATATGCACAGCTATCCAACATGCACTGTCAACTCTGTAGAAATTAAAACAGTATCTTCTGCTATTTTTAGTTATATTCAGTATTTCTTACTATGTGATGTTTTTTTCTTTACCATTTTCGTGTTGATAAAAAACAATGGTGAAAGAGGGGAGAAAAGTATGTTGGTATTATCTCCTTCTCAACTTCTCAAAGAATCAGAAATATGCAGTAACAACAGAGGGATTTAAAACTCCAAATGCAATCAGAGACCTAATTCCGTGAGATTGTCACCATGTTTTAACTTCCCTTCTGTGTTGGCAACTAAGTTGCAAATTGTCCGGTAGCTAAAACCTTGTTCAATTTTAAATGGCGTGTAAAGGTGATGGTAGCTGTAAAGAGTTTTCCTGAGAGAAGAAGCAAATGTACCCCAGCTGCCAGCCTGGACCTAGAGGAGGGCTCAGAAAATGTGTATGACGTGTTGCTGTGTGATGCATCTGGAGGCTGCAATTTGGGATAGCCCTGGCAACTAGATTTTAGGATATTTCCTCTGTTCCTTCACACCAACTGACAAGGACACGACAGACAAGACAGCAACCAGGACTCAGTCCTTCACCTGAAAATCCCAATTTTGGTTTTTCCTACCTCATACTTTATCTCTCCCTCCTATGAGTATGTTGATATCATATGACAACAAAGTTATTTTATCAGAATTTTGCTAGTATTTCAGATTGTAAGCCAGAAGAGATGCATGAGTCTCATCAGTTGCACAGACAGCTCTGAAAATGCTCTCTGGAAAAACAGACCAAGGCAAACTGAGTAAACCAGAAGACATGATAATTTCCAAAAAATATGTAGTTTCCTTTTGTGTTTGTGCTCTATACAAGTCTTTCAGTGGTGCTTTGTTATGTCTATAAAAAAACCAAACCCACCAACCAACAAAAAACAGATAGAAGAGAAAAAAATACGTTTTGTTATAGGCAACTGAACAAAGCTACTTTCAAAAGAGAAAAAATAATTCCTGTAGCTTGTGGGATGAATAGAAAGAATGTAAAGCTATTTCTGATTGTTCTGCTGAAATCCTGATCTCGCCAAACTCCTTAAGGACAGACATGGTGATGTCAGTCCATGTTATTTCACAAAGCTTTAGTAAATTAGTTGGATGGAATTTATGCTTTCAGAGGAAGACAGCCAAGTCTGAGCCTGGATTATCTGTAGCTAAGTACAAAATGGTCATGTTTTGCCTATATAACCCAGGTTTTGTTGAAAATATCCTGGATGAACACAGAAAAGTCTCTTCCCCTGAATGTTGTGTGATTCAGTGAAGCCTGATGTCTCGCTGAACTCTGGAGCCTGCAGAGTACAGGAAGCCACAAGCAAGGCAGGACAAGCACTGCTGGGCAGCTCTGAGGAATGGGCTGGGGTCAGACAGACAGCTCCCTGCTGGACCACTAAACTATTGGTGAAGCTATCACTGCAGTGAGGCCAGGAGTCTTGGTGTCTGTCAGTTTTTCACTATAGTAAGATAATATATCACTGTTAAAATGTAAACATCTTTTCCAGATTAGCCTGATATTAAAAGAAAACAGCCTCTAAGAAATTGCAAAAGAAACGTAAAATGCCTTGGAGTAGGGCAAGACAAGACTTCATTGTTGCTTTTAATACAACACCGGAGCTCTATTTTCTCTCCTTCTTGTCCATGCTTAAATTTAGTAACATTGCAAGAGAACGTCATAATTTTGCTGATGCAGAAGTCCTTGCCATCCCTTCTTTTTGTCCTGGCTAAGCTACCGCAGTGATTCGTTCCTCACTAATGCCTCTGCATGCACAATTAGCAGCTGATGCAGAATTCCCTTGCCTGGTCTCTGCTGGCATTGAATAGCTACAGTTCCTAACTCCAGACCTGGCTCTGCTATACTGCTGGGTGTTAATCTGAGCTCATATTAGTTTCAAGGTGTTCTTGCTACATTAGGGAGACCTTTCATCTAATTCTGACAGTTCTTGGACTGTTTTTCCATAAACTCTACTTTCCCCCAGTTGCAGACTCCTGGCTTCCACTCTCAAGATAAAGGATAACTACAGACTGGTAACTTGCCCTTTAGACAGCATTTTCTGCCATGGCTCATGCCTGGGTGCTCACAAACCCTTGGTGTCTTCAGTCCCTGAGGGAAATTTTATTATGTGAAGCAAATGAAGGACTGCTGCCTATATCTTTGATACTTATCTGCTGTTGCTAATTTAACAGACTGTCAGGAAAACATTGCCAAAAGAAGTCAAGTCTGCTTTAATTCTTCAAGTGAATGGTCCATTTTCCATCTTTGTCGCTGCAGATTACAGCTTTTGAGAACATTTAATGGTGTGTGAGTGTAACAGGGCAGTCAGCATTATTTAATGTTAAAAGGGCCTTATTTCAACTTCCTTTGTAAACTATCTACTTCCATCTTCTGTTGCAAATGGAGGTATAAATATTATCAGAAATCAAGCAGTTAATAGCATCTCACAAGAAGTCATGATTTCTCATAGACTTCCTGCCAGTCTCCCAGGTGAAATTGTACAGGGAGAGATGCAAACATACTGGAGAAATTAAGAGGAAGACATAGGGTGGGGTAGACAGAAAGCAAAAATCTAATTTTAAACCATTTGGAGATTCTACCCCTTATTAACATTCCTATGGGTTTGGATTTTTTCCCCAAGGGCAGAAAAAGGCCAACACATTAAAACTTTTTAGTCTTCTAATCTAAGGGACTCTTAGCAACAGACAAATCTCTCCTAATTGTCTCTAATAAGTAAAGTAACATGAGAACCAAACTCTGTTGGAGACATTCCAGGAATTTTCATTTCTTCATTTCTGCCTTCTCCCTTATGATGGTAATTTCTTTTTATCTGCTCTTAATTTGTACTGATTACTTCCCTTACAAATTAGAGCTGTACTTTAGAGCATGTCAGTTTCTTTATAGTTACGGCTCTAAAAATGTTGCAAAACCAAATCCTCCTAGGCTTTGTTTTGACGTTTTGTTTGTTGGCTTACAAGAGAGTGCAAGCAGCACAAGAAGACTCTTCCTCAGAAGTGCAGGGAGCCCTGTAAAGCCCTTCTGCTCTCCTTAGGAATCCTGGTGACCACAGCTTCTGGACCCTGTGCAAACTGACAAGGAAAGCTCTGCCTTTTGTAAGCATTCAGGAATCCTTACGCATTAAATGCTTTGTGTGTGTACATATGCATAATGAAGTGATCGTGATCATGAAGATCATTATATGATCCATGCCCACTGAATCCATATGTTTCAACTCCATGCCCTCCTTTGACTGCTTAGGCAGGCCCTGCTTGTTGGAACCCACATTTCTGTTTGGTTTATTGGCAGTTTTTACCTTTCTGCTCACATAGTTATAATAATTTTGGATTTAGTACGTGCAGACTAGTGAACTGCAGGGCATATTTGCCAAAACATCACTGTTGTTATTTTCCAACAGAAATTCAGATGGGATTGAAATCCTTTAGGCCTTTAATGAGTTTCCAGCATTATCTGGGTCTGCAATAATTCTCTAGGGTTAAAGAATTGAAATAATTATTGCCCTCGGTCCATTTGATTTTTTTTAAAAAAATTCAGATATAATTATTTCCTCAACTGTCTGCACACAGCTATTCCTGTGGAGATGTAGATTTCCTGACCTTGGTCCAGACATTATCTCTTACTATGAATAAATTTACTCAGGAAGCTGCTCTCTAAGGGAACACCATCACCTCAATTTGTCTTGACTGGCATATGCCTATTGAAAACTTCCAGAAATTTAGCCTGAAATTAATGCTAAGTTACAGACATTTAAGGAATTACACCAGTGCTAGTGGAACATATGCAACAGAGTAAAAATGCTAGTATCTATTGAAGGAAGCTACCCTTTTAATTTTAAGACATCTCAGTGAAGAATATGTCAGGGCAGTATATTAAAAACATGCAGAAATATCCAAACATCTACTGTTTGAGCCAAGTCTTCTTCTTCTTAACCCATCAATATACCTCTTTCATGGAAATGTGTCAGTAAGAGCACAGCAAGTGCATTAGGTTCCTGAGCTGGTAGGGACAAGCATTTCAGAGAATCACAGAATATGCTGTTTTGGATGGGACCCACATGGATCATCAATAGCCCAACTCCTGGCCCTGCACAGGACAAGAGCTGCACCATGTACCTGAGAGTATTGTCAAAGTGCTTTTTGAGTCTGTCAGGCTTGGTGCTGTGACCACTGCCCTGCGGAGCCTGTTCCAGGGCTTGACCACCCTCTGGATGAAGAACCTTTTTCAAATATCCAACCTAAACCTCCTCTGACACAATTTCAGGCCATTCCCTCTGGTCCTGTCACTGGTAACCACAGGAAAGAGATCAGTGTCTGATCCTCTTCTTCCCCTCATGGGGGACCTATAGACAGCTGTGAGGGCTCCCCTTGCCCTTTTCCAGACTTAACAGACCAACTGACCTCAGCTCCCCCTCATATGGCATCCCCACCTTCGTTTCCCTCCTTTAGATGCTCTCTAGTAGTTTAATTTCTTTCTTATATTTTGGTGCCCAAACCTGCCCCCAGCACTCGAGGTGAGGATGCCCCGGCTCAGAGCAGAGCAGGACAATTCCCTCCCTTGCCTGGCTGGCCATGCTGTGCCTGATGACCCCAGGACAGGGCTGTCTCTCCTGGCTGCCAGGGCACTGCTGACTCATGTTCAACTTGCCATCAACCAGAATACCCAGGTCCCTTTCTGTGTCATTCCTTTCCAGCACCTCATTCCCCAGTCTGTACAAGCATCCAGGGCTGTCCCATCACAGGTGCAGAATTCAGCACTTTCTCTTGCTGAACTTCTTACGATGGGTGGTTGCCCAGCCTTCTGATTTGTTAAGGTCCCTCTGCAGGGCCTCTCTGTCTCTGAGGGAGTCAATGGTTTTGAACCATCTGCAAACTTGCTTAGTATCCCTTCCAGTCCCACATTCAAATCATTTATGAAGATGCTGAAGAGCACAGAGCATCAGATGGAGCCTTGAGGAATCCCACTAGCGACAGGTCACCAGTCTGATGTCACTCTATTCCCTATAACTCTTTGTGTTCGAGCCATGAGCCAGTTGCTCACCGATCATGGTTATTGAGCTGTGTGCTGGACATCTTGTCCAGAAGGATACTGTGAGAGACAGTGCTGAAAGCTTTGCTGAAATCCAAAAAGACTACACCAACTGGCTTCCCTTGATTCACTAGGTGGTTTACCCTGTCATAAAAGGAAATCAGGTTTGATAAGCAGGATTTGCCTCTCATGAAGCTATGCTGGCTGTGACCAATGACTGCATTGCCTTTCAGACGTTTTTCAATACCTCTCAAAATAATCTTCTCCATAATTTTATGAGGCACTGAAGCGGGATTGAGAGGCCTGTAGTTTCTGGGATCCTCCTTCTTGCCCTTCTTGAAAACTGGGACAATGTTTGCCAGCTTCCAGTCAGCCAGGACCTCTCCAGATTCCTAAGATGACTCCAAAGTCTTTGAGAGAGATTTTGTGATGATATCAGCCAGTTCTTGAAGGGTTCTTGGATGAATCCTATCAGGCCCCATAGATTTGTAGAGATACAGCTGGAGCAGCAGTTCCTGCACAGTTTCACAGTCGACTGGAAGTTGATCATTCTTGCAGTCATGAGCCCCCAGCTCAGGGCACTGAGAGCCCCTTGGTCCATCATCCGTGTTGAAGATGGAGGCAAAGAATGCATTGAACCCCTCTGCCTTGTCTCTGTCCCTGTGTGTGAGATGACCATTCTCATACTGTAATGGGACAATGTAATTTTTACACTGCCTGCTGCCATTAACATATTTGAAAGTACTCTTTTTATTGTTCCCCATGGTTCTGGCCAGCTTCAACTCTAGTAGAGCTTTGGACCCAGGAATTTTCTCCCTACAGAGGCAAACAGCATGTCGGTATTCTTCTCCTGTCTCCTGATCTTGCTTCCACTGGGCACACACCTTCCTTTTTTGCATTATTTACAAGAGAAGATCCCTGTTCAGCCAGGCCAACCTCCTGCCTTACCTGCTTGACTTCTGACATTTGGGAACTGTCTGCCACTGTGCCTTTAGGAAGTGATGTTTAAAAAGTGACTAGCACTGATGAACCCCACCACCTGCAAAAACCTTTTCCCATGGACCTTACTTACTAATTCCCTGAACAACCTGAAGTCATCTCTACTCATGTCAGATTTGAGGTTTTGCTGGCACTTTTCCTCCTGTCAATAGATATTTTAAACTCAGTTTCTTCCATGGTTGCTGTGGCCAAAATAGCTGCCATTTTCCACTTCACTTACAAGATCCACTCTATTGATTCCAGTTAGAATTTTTTGTTGATTTCAGTTAGAAGATCTGGAGCCTTTGAGGTTCAGTCTAGACCATATTCAATATTACATGTTTTTGTTTGTAAGCATCTTGAATTGATGTAGACAAACTAAGAACAGGAAAGAGTCTGATACTGGGAAAATTTTACAGCTCATTACTGGAAGAAGTGCAAGGGCCTCTCTTATTCAACTGTGGTTCAATTCTCTCTGCCTTTAGAAAAAGAAGCAAATAAAAAATTTTTTATCATATCTTTATCTGTTTAAAACTATGTTTATTTTAATCATACTGTCTGGGTTCAACCTTTTTACTGTTGAATCTACATTTCTTGATTTTCATAATACTTATATCTGTCTAGTTGGTGTCTGAATCATCTCCAATTTCTTTTTATATTTGTTTCCACTGGATCAATATTACTTCAGCAAAGGTCACTGCAATATATAAATAAAGAAAAACAACATTGCTGCTTTACTTGATTGTATTTAAATGATCATAGACACAAAATTTCTGTGTAATCATGGAAAAGTCCCATGTTACTTTTCTTATTTGTTCAAACATAAAATTTCTCTTTAAGCACATGCAATGTATCATGAATTTAAGTTAAATTGATTATTCACCATTTCAAACAATTTTCTGAGCTACTTAATGGTTTTTGAAATACAATCCTTCTTGTTTCATATATAAACAGAATTCTTTCTCTGGCATATTGACCTTCCTTGTTCTAAGCATAGGACTTAATGTCTAATTCTTCAGCTCATCATGAGAATTTGAGTTTATTGTCATCTCATCCTCAAAATTCCATCTTTTAAAGGCCTACTATTTCTTAAATATGAAGGGTATTTCCCAGGGCTTTGAAAAGTGTAGGAATGTATTAACCATGCTGTTACAAGGTTATAGGCAAGACAAGGTACAGGATGTTTCTACCAGATACTGAGCAATTCTTATTGCTTAAACTATAAACTTCCTGCAATACTATATAAAAAAATAAATTCTAATATATTATATATAGATATAAATAGAAAAATACTCCACTATCATTATAGGTACCTGTGCATATGTGCATGTATAAACACTCTCCAAAATTAAAAAAAAACAACTAAACAGTGTGCCATCAGGCAAGAGAATTCATAAAATATGTGGCTTTTAGCCCTAAGCCTATTCTTCATTCTTTAATACAGTCAATAGGAAAGATACTTGAGACATCAAATTATCAGTGAATCACTAGGTCTGGTAGGAGATGTTGGTAGGCAAGCCTTGTCCTTATTTGAAAGTCAGATGGCGTAGCATGAAAAAGGAAGGCAGAGTTAGTGCCCAAATGTGAGGGACAGGCCTGTCACCTCTCTATGAAGAGATTTTGCATGCTTCTGGCCAAAACTGCGAAACATTTGAAATGTGTCTGTTACTGGAATTTGGAAAGGGATAAAGAATAAAACATAATTTATTTTAAGAGAAGAAATTATCTTCTTCCCAAAGTCAGCTTTTGGAGTTCATACACTTTCTCTAAGTGAAATCATTGTCAGCCAGAGAAACAAAAAAGAATGCAGGATGTAATGTGAAATGAGATTTTCCCATTTTTTCAAGGAAAGACTCACAGGTCAGAGCTGTTACCGTGCTTCAGACTTGAGAAGTGGGTTGTTTATTTTAGGAGAAATGATGGGTTCAAAACTTTTTCCAATCTACTCTTATTTAAAAATGTAATACCATTGGACACTATTTTGAAGAGCTATTAGTGGATAAAACCTGTGCCTCCTCAGTTCATACTTACATATTTATACAAAGAGTACACTTAGTGTTTGTGTCTTTCTCAGCACAAGTTTGGGGTTTGTTTTATTCATAATGCTCAACCTCCTATTGTAAGAGTCTAGTTCTAAATACCTTTATCACATTAGTCCTACATTCACTCTAAAACAGAGACTTTCCCACTGATTTCAGTGACCTCAATGCAGATGTGTGAAATATGTTCTTAATTAATTTACCCCCCTCAGTGTTATGCTTTTAGCTGGTTTATTCTTCCTGTGACCAAATACTGTCACTTGGTGGATCTGCATTCTTTAATGATGCTAAATCATCATCTATTTGTCCCACTGGGTGGGACTAATTGTCAATCACAAAATAGAGGGCAGCTGCTATTAACCGCAAGGCAGATTGTTGCAAGATATTGAAAGTAAAGTAATGGAAACAAAATATTTTGTTCAAGTCCATGCCCAGCTTTCAGGAATAACAATCAGATATGTAAGGGTTTTTTGTCCAAAAGAAATACAGAAACAAAGACGCTTAGGCTTGTGCGGTTTCTATGAACAAAAAATCTAAGGTTGTTTCAAAACAATTATTTGATTTTTTAATTCTTTTTTTTGCAGCAATTTACCTTCGGTGTTTTACAAACACTTTGAAAGAAAACTTTTTAAAGTGAATTAACATTTCTGTTATTTCTGAAGATTTACAGAACAAATGGTCAAAGTGGAGCATGGTTTTGAGCTAGTCTGAGCCCTTGGGTAAGATAATGCACTCCCAGTGTATAGGTTTGAGGATTCATTATCTTTACTGTTAGAAATGTGCTTTTTATTTTTGCTGTACCTCCCTGGTTCCTGCTACCAGCCATTAAATCTTGCCACATTCTCTGCTAGTCAGGTGGAAGGCGTCTCTGTTATCGAATTTCCACTTCCTAGACTTCAAGGCACTAAAAGGTTTGGAGGAAGTCATGCCTTTGCCTTTACTTTGATATGTTAAGTAGATGAAGGACTGAAGAGTGTCTCTGAGATACGTGTTTCCTCCTCTATAATCCTTCAGCTTTTTTTCTTCATCTAATTTACCAGCCCTTTTTTCACTCTAGATGTCAGACTGGGGAACTACACACCATGGGATGGTGATGTAATTCCCTCTTAATGTGGTATTCCTTAGAGCATTCAGTTCACTGACTACAATTCATCATTAGGCTTTTCTGATTAGCTGGTGAAGTATCACACCCACCCCACCTCCACTTCAAACGCTTTACATCATTATTTCTTTGAAGTTTATAATTCTTTCCCATAGGTAAAGATTATGTTTCTTCTTTCTCCAAATGACTTTGTATTTTGCTGTTGTGTAACACTTGGATTCAGACAACCAAAGAGACTATTACATATCGTTATTTACTATGTCCATAAATACCTCTGTGATTTATACACTTCATTTATACCTATGCTGCTTCTTCTTCAAGATTGCTGATTCTGAAATTAAATCTAAATCTAAGATACCCCTAAAGAAACACACTTGTCTCATTGAGATTCCTCTCCTACAACTAACTATATTTTAGAAACTGACAGCAAGCTTTGAATCCATCAACACGCTGATTATAGGCCCTTCTACTTCTTAAATGAAAACATTATCTGGTATTATGCCCATTCAAAACTTCAACTATATTGTATAATTGATATTACATTTATCAGCCAAACTTATATCTTCAGTTGTGATGCTCAAAGATTTAGCATTCATTCCTTAAATCTTGCCAGCAAAACTGAAGAAAATCAGATTTATATTTGTATTTTTTCAGATTAAAATTAAGATGGGTGGAAAAAATCCCAATAATGGACAATAAACTATCTTTTCAGGCCAGAAAGTACATTACCTCCTGGGTTTTTTTTAAGATGGTTTTGGCAGATTATTATTTTTGTTCTTGCCATTGATTGAAGACTACAAATCCTCTCCATCCTCTTCTATCTAATGAGTCCCTTCATCTCTATTTTAACTAATTGGAAGTGTTCCTTTCCAGAGAGAAATATTCCTTTTTCATATACCATAAAACTAGTTCATGATAAGCCCAAATTATGACCATTTTTGCTATATACAGTGTAATCCATAGACATTAAAAATTTAAGATGGGGTTTAATTTTTCCTCTTAAAAAATATAATTGCATATCTATTCAACCTCATTACTATGAGACTCACAGTTTTATTTTAGATGTACCAGAAAATAATTACTTTATTCTCATGGGAGAAAAATGATAGAAGATGATTTGATAAAAAATCTCAAATAGTTTAGTATAAGATTTGCATCTGATTTAAGGTTTGCAGGTCAACACAATACTTGCCTAGAGACCCGCAATCCAAATGTGAGTTTGTCTTATTTTTTTTTTTCCATTGCAAGCTGAACATGTTTGACAACCCCAAATTTCTATAATTTTCTCCAGCTGAAAATTTTGAGTTGATGAACATCCTTGGACTTTATTTGCTCGGTGCAGTCAACTGGCAACATGGAATAAGAGAAAGCTTCACGTACTTCCTGCATTTGAAGTGCAAATGCAGGAAATACATGAAATTGAGATATGTGGGTATGTTTGTGTCTGTGTGTTTACCTACATGATCAGGTGTTGTAGCCTTGTGAGACAAATAACAGCATTGCCATGGCTTCTGACAAGCCAAAGGCTTTATATTAATGCTGCAAAGCCTCAGAAGTCAGACTTGCCAGGCTTGATTTGTCTCAGCCTGACTGGATATTTGTTTCAGCTTGTTTAGCTAACAGCAATTTTCTTGCTACTAGGCAACTGATACCTATTTGCTTAACTATAGCTCTTTATGATTGTGTGCTGCAGTAACTGTCCACAGCTATAACTGTTCTGATATATTTTTGCAACTAATCAGTGGTAACCAGGAGCAGTTATTCAGTGCACAAAGAAGTAACTGTGGCCTTAGAATAATGATTTGTTGTAGAGGAGTGTAGGCATAGAATGAGAGCAGAGTCCTTGCAAATGAGGGAACAGTACAAATTCAGAGGCCCTGGCATGGTAAATAATTAATCAGTTCTCAATTATTAATCATCAAAAGATTGAAACCTCAGAATATTGTTAATGTTAAATGAGTTTTAAGCATAACATGGAGAATAAAGAACAAGTGTCTAACTCACACCAGTAAATTCATCTGTAACACCATCTGAGGACCAATGGAGAGAAGAGCACAGCGTGCCAGTATATAAAAATATCAGAGCTGGAGTGCAGAGGAAGCAATCCTCACTACCTATATCATGCTCTTCCCAGACAACACAGGACATGGACATCTCCCCAGAAATCCTCTCCCTTGTCCTCCTCCTCCTCCTTCTGAGGGTAGATCACACTGGCTGCATTAGTCTCAGAGCCCAGGAGAACAGGGGTTGGGGTAATATAACATGAGTAAAAGGGATAGGGGTTACATGCTCAAAGGAATCAGGAATTGTGCGTACCTAACAATTTTAACTGTGTTGTTAACAATTGCTATACTATAAAAATTACGTAGTTTTTACTTTAAGTGTTACTACAGTTGCAACTGGATTTTTTGCATTTTGCCAGGAGGCAAAAAAAAGACAAAATCAAGTGTGTTTTTAAGATATTAACTTTTACTACCCAACTCTTTAAAAAAAAAGATGTTTCATTGGAAGACAGTCAGTGGATTCTCAGCCTTAGCCTTATTTGTAAATCAAATCAAAGGGTTGAACTTTACACAGAAATGCCTTAAATTCCCGATTCATCTATCCTTAAGAAAACCAAATCTCTAATATGTTTCCCTATTATACCCACAATCCATTTACTTGGAATTTACACCATGATACTTCCTGCTGCTCCTTCATGTAACTCAGACCAATGCTGAGGTTTGTTTTGCTCCATCTCGGGGTTTTCACAGTCCCTTCCATAATGAGTGTGTAGTGGGATGATCCTGGCTGGATGCCAGGTACTCACAAAAGCCTATTTCCCTCTGCAGCTGGGCAGGGAAGAGAAAATATAGTGAAAGGTTCGTGGGTTGAGATAAGGACCATGAAGGATCACTCACCAAATACCATCACCAGCAAAACAAATTAAACTCGGGAATATTAATTTAATTTATTTCTGACAAAATCAGAGGAGGATAATGAGAAGTAAAATGAAT
Organism: Leptocoma aspasia; assembly: GCA_013399835.1. Taxonomy (NCBI): domain Eukaryota; kingdom Metazoa; phylum Chordata; class Aves; order Passeriformes; family Nectariniidae; genus Leptocoma; species Leptocoma aspasia. The sequence goes on from VXAX01003646.1 coordinate 1,495,020, forward strand.
ATTAAAAACAGCTTCCCATCAACCCTCCCTCCTTCCCAGCTCTACTTCCTCCTCACCAGCAGGGCAGGAAGACAGGGACGCAGGGTTATGATCACCACACACTGTTCCTGCTGCTGCTCAGGGAGTCTTTCCCCTTTTCTGGCATGGGATCCCTCCCATGGGACATGGTTATCCATGAACATCTCCAATGTGAGCCTATCCCACGAGCAATTCTCCACAAACTGCTCCAACATGGGTCACTCTTCCTCGGGGCGCAGTCCTTCAGGCACAGGCTGCTTCAGCTTGCATCCCCCATGGGGTCACAAGTCCTACCAGGAAACCTGCTCCAGCGTGAGCTCCTCTGTCCTTGGACCTCAGGTCCCTACCAGGAGCCTGCTCCAGCATGGGCCTCCCACATGGTCACAGTCTCCTTTCAGGCACCCACCTGCTCCAGTGTGGGACTCCTCCATGGGCTGCAGGTGGATCTCTGCACTCCCATCTTGGCCAGTGGCAGGTCCATCCTGGAGCTGGCTGGCATTGACTCTGCTGGACACTGGGTTTGCTTTTGGCAGCTTACCACAGAAGCCATCCATGTAATCCCCCTGCTACCAAAACCTGGCTACATAAACTCAACAGAGTGTTATTAAGACCTCTATGTCATGAATTGTTGACTCTGATGCCCTCAAACACTAAAACTATTTAAAGAATGGTGCTGGGTTTAATTTAGCAGCCATATTCTTTACTGACAAACTAGATGATTTAACCCGTGTGGCAAAACCCAGATATCTGATGTTTCCAGTAATGTATTTGTTTTTCAGTCTTTGTTTGACCTTGGGCCAATCATTTAATCAGAAATACGCCAATTCTGGCATTTCTATTCTTTTTTACATTAGGAAGGCAAACTGAAACTAGCATGAATTAAAGGCAGGTAAGCCCAAAAGAATCACCTAAATAATTATTGACTTTGCTTCTTAGTACAGATCTCCATAAACATTGTCTGCCCTGTGATTAATTTCTCTGTTTGTCAGCGATATTGTCACATTTGCAGCACCAGAGAGGCCATTCACTTAGATCTGTAAGAATTATTGCAAGGACTCATTCATCACCTAGATTTGCAAGTTCTGCAGCTAGCTTTTTTTCACCTCCCTTAACCCCCTCTCTGTTCCACTTCTGATTTTATGGAGTTTGTGCTGAGCCTGCAAATTCCCTCCAAGCTCAAGGAGTCCTAATGAAGGCATTTCACTGCTCAGGCATCCATTCTGCTGTATCACCACAACTGCTCTGGAGAGACAGTGATTGTGTGCTGCTCCTTCAGCCCTGATGGCAGGCTGGCCTGGGAGAGCCACAAAGCTGCAGTTTTTATAAGGCTGCTAGTGGTATTTCTAACTGACATTAGAAAAGAAAATCAGAGAAGTGCTCTAGTCGTGTCTGTGAAATCGTATGGATGATATCTCAGACTGAACCAGAAAGAAAAGAGTGTGGGGGTGGACATGTGGCTGTCTGGGAGTCCAGGCAGAATGACTGCCAAAACAGCAAATTAACATCTCTGTGCATTAATCTGGCACCATCTATCCAAAACGCCATCAAATGACTCATCATGAATTGACAAAAAACCCAGTATTTCCTGGTCACTTAAGAGGCACACAAATCCAAATTACTGTTTGTGAAAACTCACAACAAGAGAAAGAAGAAAATGAGATTGAAAACACATAAATCAGAAGTAAAACCTTCTCATTAAAAAAAAAAAAATTACCACCTCCCTCCCCCCTCATCCTTCTTTATCTGGAAGTTTTTCATCATGGATTCGAAACTACTGATTTTTTCAAAGTCTGCCTGTGGCTATCAGATATAGGGAAGAGGCACCACTCCACAATCAACATTACTGATTTCTATTACAGGGTGTCCAATATAAAGATATATTTCCATACTATTACTACAAAAATTATTACAAGAACAGGAGTAATAAATGCATGAAGACCACTAGAATTTGTCTGTGAATAGTCAGAGCAGAAAGAAAAGGCTGTACATGCTGAGGAAATAATTTCTTGAGAGTTACACTCTGAACTCAAGTAATTTATTTTTCTAAGAGCTTTGAAGTGCTATACTAATGTTAAGCTGTATTAATTTAACTGCTACCCCTCCTTTGACTTAATTATTTCACAGCCATAAGCACAAAACCTCTTATAATTAAAAATAATTTCTTAATCTGAACTTAATTTGAATTTTCTACTCTAAGAAATACCTTGTAACCCCACAACTTCCTATTTCATTGTCAAAAAAAAAAAAAAGTTTCTTTTAAATTTCATTTTATTATCCCACTCCTTTTTTTCAGTCTGGTAGCCACTACAGTATACAACACTCTCAAAAGTTTAAAGTGTGAGAAACCTTTATTGTAGCACTCAGATCAATGTGCAGTAGATGAAGGAGGGGCATATTTGAGGGGAAAGTGTTGTTTAAAATTGACAAAACAATTATGTGCATTTAAGAAAAGGACAAAGAAAATCCAAGTCAAAATCTTGAACAAGTATGTTTCCTATTGCCTAGACTGTATGAGCATCATGGGATATGACTGACAGTTTTCATTACAAACTATTCACAGCAGAAAAGCAAACTGTATTAAAAAGTTAATAATTAATTTGGATTTGGCCTTGAGAAATACTGAGACCCTTCCATAGTTGCAATTATTTGCCTGGCCCCATAATCTCTCTGAAGGGGACATTTCTTAGGTCCAGGCAACAAACTTTTAAGGTATCCCATGCAGAAGATTAGATCACTGTGTATTAATTAAATTTTTAAATTAAATTTGAAACACCTTGTGAGTCTTGAAATATCCAGAGAAAGGTTCTGTGAGTTGCTACTCAGGCAATAAATGCTGCTAACAAGGTCAGGCAACAGGGAAAGTTATTGCCCAGTTCAATTTAAAGTGAGTTTAAATATGGTCATCATATTTATTAGACATATATTAGACATATGTTATAAACACCTAAAAGTTCCTTTATGTTTGATGGGTCATTGGGACAAATATAGATGCATTGGTTTAGAATTTTGTGCTGTTTCATTAACTGAAAAATAAAATCTTAATTTTGAAGTTGGAAAAGTAATGAAAGGTTGATTCTTAGCTGACACTATTTGTAACAGAAATTTTCTCATAGGAAAATGCTTCATTAGAAACAAGAAAACTTGTTTTCCTTGAGAATCCACCTTAGCAAATATTTTTTTTAAATTTAAATTCCCCTATAGTTTTATTTCTGTATGGACCTTAATTTGTTTGTTTTGGGTCTCAGAAATAAGACCAAGGAAAAATTATAGAAAAAAAAAAAGAAGGGATGATGATAAGAGAAAAAGAAAACAATTCTAAATCACTGTCATGACACACCTAACAGTCTGTGTCTTACAAAGGAAAAAATATTGGAAGAGTTGACTTTACATTAACAGGTTACTTTTAACCCAGCCTTTTTACTTTTGAGTGAAAACATAAATTAGTGTCTCTAAGCCACCCCAGGAAGGTGATAATCATAGTCATCTCCAGACTCTTAATACTACTTTAAATTAGTGTTACACATAGAGTCATGCCAATCAAGTTCAAATAACTGAAAGGCTTCAAAATCTAAGCCTTTCTATGATGGCAATGTACTCTTTTAAATCAAAATAAAAGAAAAAATATCTTATTCAGGCCACTGAACCAGAAATAAAACAAATAAAGCACGAAGACTATTTAAAAATCAAGTGTAGTTTGGCATCCCGCGATGTAAGATAAAACATGTTGTACTGAAAGAACATTGTTTTCCACACCAGTGACGTTTTTCTTCTTTCTTAGATGATATGCACTGAAAAGCACATTCAAATTCTGAAACTGTATTTGTTTTGGAATACACAGACTAATAAGGCAGCAGTGCATTTAGTGGCCTAGCCAGAGCAACGCTTGTGTCAGTGGGTAACTAAAGGAACTCTTGGCCTGATTTCTCTCTATAACTCTCAGAATCAGACCAGAAAGCCAATTTTTATTGGTACAACTTCAATTGAAGTAAATAAGATAGATGTAAGTATAACAGGTTAGTGAAAGGCATACTGTGATTTAAACCTAACCACAGAAGTCAGGGTTTGGAAGCCTGAATGCATTCAAAATTCGCTACAATGATCTCTGACTGTGCTCAAGGAAAGGGAAAACCAGACCGACAAAGGACACATTTCACCCCCAGTGAAAATATGGTGTAATACAAATATTTGTATGCCATGGCCTACACTCTTTGGCAGTGCTCTGGAAGATTAGTGGCATGAGAGAATCACTACTGAACTATAAATTTAGGATAGAGTGAATCAAGATGTTTGGAGGAGTCTGTTCAAATCAACATCAAATTTAATGGCAAGAATATATTTTTTTTCACCGACCAGGTTGGGTTCAGGTCAGGGCTAGGGTTCAGTCAAGAATCAAGAAAATAAAGCTTGAGCCTATACAAGCTCTTTGGGTGAGATTTCTGACACTATTTAAAACTCACATTCCAGAACTGATGTTCATCTTTCTGGATTTGGATCTGGATTAGAAAGAAAAGCAATTTTTAAATTATTTTTTTATTATAGTAAGGAATGACTCAACAAACTTGTATCAATGCACTTAGGCGGACTATATCATATACTCTGAGGATGTGGTTCAGGGAGAAATCGGCCCTTTAACATGCAAAGATAAGGCTTGAAGTCACAAACAGGATGTTCACAAAAAGCAACACTTAATTAATTACTTCAGAGTATTTAATAGACCTGTATACTTTTCCACTGGCCACAGTCCAAAATGGAAAACTGATGCAGAGATGATTGTTATGAAGTAAAGAATATGAAACCTTCATTGGCAGTAGACTAGTGAAAAGACAATAATTCATTCTTGGAGCAGCCTGGAAAAGTTTGTCTCTATTCTGCACACATTTTGTTTATGTTACAAGACAGTTACAGTTGAGGGAACCTTTACAAATTTGTCTTGAAAGTGGATGGGTTTTTTAAGTGCCTGCAGGAGACAGCTCAGTATGATAAATCTGGTTCAATATTGTTGATCTCTAAAGGTACTGCGGCTGCTATTCTCACATGAGATGTTTAAGAGGTGCTTTAGAAATGTGAAATTATCAAAATGCTCATTTCCTGGTTAGTTTTGCGCCACTGCACAGCTGTGCTCAATTAAGCAAACATTTGAAAAACAGCAGGGAAAAAATAAAAGCTACCCAAAAAACAAACACCAAAAAAACCCAATGCATTTTTTCTAGCCATTTTGTTCTTAATTTACACAAGTAAAAGCCTAGAATAAGTCATATCAGAAAACAGAATACATCATCCTCCCTCTGCAGTTAAATGTATTTTTGGGAGAAAACTTGATTTTTTTCAATTCCTCATGTCATTATTTTCTAAACCCAAAGAACCATAATGAAAGTGGATAACAAAATTTCTTGTCTCTAGTAACGGGAAAAGGACACACCCAAATTCCAGGTCTATTATGCTGGACAGAAAGTCTACATTTCATAATCCCCACCTCAAGTTTTTCACAATGTGCAAAAGATTAATAGTAGATGACAAGAGGGACAGAAACAATGAGATAGTATTTGCATTAGACAACCTGTTCTGAAAGATTTTTGGATATCAGCCCGAAGTTTTATTTACTCTGGTCTCAGCACTTCGATCTGTCTTCAACTGCTATTGATTTCTTCTGGCTTTTGTGTATCTAGATCTATCTATTCTGAACAAAATGAAAAAAGCAGAAGAAAAACACAGTCAGAAAAAATAAAAGAAGAAAAAAAAGTTGAAAAAAAGTTCTTGGTGAACACAGAAAAAAAATCTGAAAACATTTCTAGAGTTTAGGACTGCTTAAAAACTTCCACTTTCTGCAGGTATTACCAGTCTGGAATCTCAAGGGTTGGTCTCATTTTCCATGAGAGAGAAAAATATGAACGTATCTTTTCCTATCATCTATTTTATGGCATTGCAGGCAGATTTCTAGGAACGATGTTCCAGTTAAAAATGTTTTACTATATAATAAGACATACAATTTTAGGTTGTGACTTTTTGAGTAAAGCATTAAGAGACATACATGTCTGCAAAGTGAAAGGGTACTTTTTTTGTTACCCTCTAGTTTTGAGCTAGAATTACTTGACGCCTGCTCTAAGGCAGGAAAACCAGAAAGATATTGCCTTGCTTTGGAGTAAAAAGCAAAGCTAAATGGGACTGGTCTGCTATTTCACATAGTGTTCTTCACATTCTCGTGCTGGCACTTTTGTCATGCTGCTTTTAAGAAGTGAACAGGAAAACCACTGTCTCATGAGATACAGAGATACAAACCCTTGGTTGCCTGAAGTTATATAATAATCATACTACATCTCTGTAATGTCAAATATCTGTCAGATTTTATAAAACATTGCAGCCAGTCTGTCCAAATTCCAGTACCGGTGTCTGCTGATGATTCATTCCCAAAGTTAACAGAGAGGAGAAACAGCAGTTCCTGTGGAGGAGATGTCTACCCTCCCTGTCTGATAGGAGGGGGCAGTACATTTTCAGTACTGTTGTTTTCTCCCAAACTTAAACCCATCACAGACACATAGCAGTTTCAATTAGATGGATCCACATGTAGAAGAAAGGAGATGCAGGCACAGCTCTACCCATTTTGCCTAATTTGGTGATCATATTTGTTAGTTTCATAAAATACACAAGGATCATCAAGCAGAAAGAAAAATAAATGTTGTTCTGATCAGTTATGCTGTACACTGGCAACACAAAGGATAAAACAGCTTCTTTCCACAGAAGTAATCTTTGTCATCAGATGGTCGGATACTTGATAAAAGAAGCGGGAAGCTTGTATATTGATCTATTTCAACACAGCAGTCACAAAACACTGTTAGCTCTTGCAGGGATCTCATTTTGAATCAGAAGACATACCTGAGAGTCTTCAAATCCCATTAGGTTTATATGTAGTTTGTCTACAACTGTGCTGGAAGAAATGATGGAAAATTTGAATCATGAAAATTGGTAGAAGAAGGAAAACAGAATAACACTAAATATATGTCATCAGGGTATTGCAGACCACTACATCTTTGTACTAACTGATCTTTTCTTGCATAAACATCTCCTAAAATGACTCAAATAACCATTTCAGAAAAATAAGGTTCATCCATGTGTTAACACATGTTCATGCTTCACATTGCCCTCATTGCTAGTCATTCCTTTCCCCTCTGCCACCTTCCGTTTTTCATGTCACTTCAAAAAACCTAGCGTGGGGCTTCATATTATTTTATATATAAATATATATATATATATATATAAATTTCATCTTATTTTATATATAAATAATTATATCATTTTAACTAAGGTAAGTCCAGCTGGAGAGAGTGGATCTGTCTGTTGAAGTGGCACAAGAGCCATCTCTGCTAACAAGCTTGGTAATCTAGCAGTGAGGTTCTCCAGCCACGTTCAGTGCAGAATGCTGACCAAAGCCTCGTGAGAAGGGATGCATGGGCTGCAGTCAGGGGAAGGCCTGATGAGTGGCAGGAGGGAGCAGGTTCTCATGCTTCCACCATGAAAACAGCTGCCCTGGGAACTCCCTCAAGTACCTGTAGCCACACAGCACAGGAAAAGAATGGCAAGAATGAGAAGTCCATGCACAGCTGCAGATCTATGAGCTCATTTGGAAAGAACAGATGTGGTGGGGTAACTTGTGCCACAGGAATGCTGCATTGAATAAGTAGGAACTCTTCAGAAAGGAGGAAAAGATGCATTTTGGGCAGATGCATTTTGCAGCTGGTTGAATACAAGGAAATTTGTCTGGGAACTTAGGAGACACAAGACACAAGGTTATGGGTAAGGATTGGAGGACAGACTGACACAGGTGACATCAATAGTGACTTGATGAAAAACAAAGCTGCTAAAAGGAAAACTCTGATTAGACATAAGGACATTTTTTTTCACCGTAAGGGTGATAAAATATTACAACAGTTTCCCTGAGAGGATGTGGAATCTTCTTCCCTAGAAATATTCAGAATGAAACTGATCAAGGCCCTTAACAGCCTGCTCCAAGTTGGCATGTCTTTGAGAGGGGGCTGGACCAGATGATACCCAGCAGTAGCTTCCCATATAAATTATTAATTTATTTTATGAATTTATGCAGATATATGCAGGGGGTCAGTGGGAAACGAAATAGTTAAATACTTGTCATAGCTGCAGAACAAGTTGTTCCTTTGGTGTCTTTCTTATTTGTTACTCTGGATCATGATGTGTTGCTTCTGACGTATTCACCTCTCCCAGCAAGAAATCTGCAATTTGCTTAATCTTATTCCAAGTGCCTGATTACAAGTCTTAATCACTCAGCAGGCCTGACCATAATTAGTATCTAGGATCTTTCCTTTGAGAATTGTGAGAAATGGCACATTCAGCAATCTAAAAAATATCTTTGAAACAAAATATTGTTTAAGCTTAACAATAGGAAGAAGGTAGAGCAAAAAATAGTTCTGTAAAACTATAACTATGTATAGATGACAATCATTGAGATGTGAACATCCACATTGTTTATGTCTGAGATAATGTATCCAGAAACTTTTTATTATTAGGATGCTGTTTCAAATAAAAGGAGAAATCTAGGATAAGTGAGATTTATTTTAATCCAAAATTGCCTGTAACTCTCCATTGATTATGTGGAAAGAAATGCAGCCAAGGGCAACTATTTTACCTACAGGTACTGACACTGCAAATGTCTACAGTACATTAAATAATTCCCAAGTTTCAATTCTTGCTTATCTCTGAGTCTGGGTTCCAGTCTACATCCACAACTTGCACTTTAACCTTTTTTTTCCTGAAGTATTCACCTTTTATTTTAATCCAAATTTTATGTTCTCTGTCCTGTTTCCTGATCCTGGCTAAACCAAGTGTGTCAATCTGCAAGAATGTCACAAGTTCATGTATAGACTGATGGAGCTGCAATATTCTGAAATGTTTCTAAGAAATGAATATAAGGATTGTAATACGCACTGTTTACAGAGCCAATTTCCTGACAAACATGCTCTGTAGATGCATGAAGTAAACACCACAACAATCCTGTTAAGCCACAGCATTCATAAAATATTTACATGCAGCTTTGAATTTGTCACAATACTTTAAATATTTAAAGCATTATCACTAGAAACTTGGAACCATTGCAGTACTTCACACCCTGACTTCTCATTTCAAATTTTCTGCAGACAGTGCCATATATTTTCAGCAACTTTTGACAAGTTTCTGCACAATTTTTGCATCTAGTAAGAGTGTATTTTCTTCCATTAAACAGAAGTTAAAACCAAGGCTTCTGAAAACAAGGTCTGCAGGAATCAATCTTCCATGAGATGCTGTAAAAGAGTGCTGTTTATTCAGCTCATTTTACATGAAATGTCTAGTGGTGTTGCAATACAATTTTTAGTAAATTTTATGCATGCTCCCCACAGAAAGCAAATGAAGGGAGGATGCCAAAAAGGTTCAGGCGAGCTTGAGAAAAAGCAAATGGAGATATCTGTTTATGACTTTGAAACATGATCATTTTTTGGAACATTTGACAAGGCAGTAAATAGAAATCATGTAGCAGGGGTAAGGGTGGGAAAAAGAGCACAATTAAGAAACAACACTACATTCTAATCCTGTTTCACTCTTAATTCTGACTTTATGATATCTGGCTTTGATATTCTGTTCATTTGCCAAAGTTTTCCAATATTCATCATTTTGTGGGTGCCAAGGGAGAGGGCAGTGAATCCATTTAATTCGTTGCTTAAATACAAGGAACAAGATCTTAGATGGAGAGGGATTCTGTTGTTTTCACTAAGTATTCAAAGGCATGTATGTACAGAGGGAAAAGAAATTATGTGGAAGTCCCTCAGAAATATTTGTCTCAGTGTATGATGTAAAAATCCCACGTAAAATAAGCCATGACTGCTTCAAGAACTTATTCCTCTGCAGTTTTTCTCAGCAAATGTTCTATTTCTAATAGGAGGCATAACACAATGATAAACACATATCCTGTTGGATGAAGTCTCAAGTCACAACTGTAGAGAACAGCTGTGTTCTCTGTGATTTGTACTCAAAGATCTTTAGAGAAAACAAAACCAGGAAACACAGTAAGTCCCTTTCTCGCTGTGCTTCATCTGCAAACACAGAAGTCACTATAATTTTCTTGTCTCTTTTCCATTTTTTCACCCCTGGAAGATCTAACCAAAGTTCATTTCTGGGGGTTTAGCAACCTACATAGAAACCTGTTTATTACCTTTAAAGTCTTTGATCAGACCCAGCAGTTTACACTGCCTCTTTTTAACACAAGTACTTCTAGTGATGACAGCTCCCAGTCAGAGCCAAGACCCATAAATCACTGAAGGATTTGTTTAAATATGACCATTAATTTTTCTTGGCCTGTTAGTTGTTGCTTATATTCAGCAAGAGTCAGAACATAGAGGGTAACACCCAACAAAATAATTAACCTTAATGCACGTAAGTCTATCAATAGAAAGCCTCTCATTTTCCATAAAACAAAGAGCTTGTACAACAAAAAGTTAATTTGGAAAGCCTTCACTAATTATATTAGTGTTTTATTTTGGGAAAAAGAAAGCACAACATGGCACAGCATTTTCAGTGGGGACCTTACTATAAATTGAGTCTGAAGAGGAACTCGTAACCTTTATTCCCTTTGCTCTCTGGTCTTCATTTACAAGTGATACATCTATTGTATTGTTGGAAAGTTGATTAATGCACTTACATAATGCATCTCATATACTTCAGAGAAATGGAGTTTCATTGGAAGGAAAGAACTCTGTAAAAGCAGATCATGTCATTTGTGACAAAATCTCTGAGAAAGGATGGCAGCCTATGGCTACAGTCTGCTCTTCTGGGTGTTATTATTACTGTTCCAACGTCAAGTGCAGAACTGCACTCAACAACTCTTACTTCAAATACAGAGACATCCACAGAGACTCAACCTTTGCACTAGCTTTTTTAACCAATGGAGAAAAGGAAGAAAGAAAACTTCACTCTGCTATTGCAAGGCTCCATTTTATTCACTCAGACTTTCAATGGAATACACAAGCACTCAACTTACTTTTCCCACCAGCTAAGAAGAGAAGGGCACTTTAAGGAAGAATAGAAACCCCCTGTTTATGATACTTTTGAAGCCTTCCACTTATGGCTAACAGCAAGCAGATGCAGTAAAAAAGGACTCCTAAATGGAATCTTAGGTGCTATATTGTTTTTCTCATCAAATCAAATTGCAGGGACTTTGAGTAGTACAATCCATGCAGCATTCTAAGACAAACACTCAGGGACAAGCACACAGCTCTTAAAAATGTGTGGAAACATATATAGAAAGTAGCCTAAAAATATTGCAGAGTCAAATTCCATCACAGTCAATGTGAACTGTTCTGTTTCATTTTGATTGCTTTTGCATAGGCTCTTTAGTCAGTTTTGAACTGCAGTATTTCCTCTCTTTGTCTCTAATTCCCGTGAAACAACACAACAAAGGTTAAAAAGATGGTTTCAAGTGTGCCATATCCATCCATTCAATATTTCACTTTTTTATAGTAAAATGAAGACAAAACTATCCAGAACCTGAGTCAAATCAGATGTCTTATTAGTCAAAAAACCCACTCAAAACAAGTGTTTCAACATGCAAACAAATCTGTCTTCAGAAGAAGAAAAAGCAATTATATGTGAAAACCACCCATAAAATAGGTTGGGTAGGTTCTCATAAGAATTTACACAAAGGAATTGGTAAAATGGTGCTCAGTCTTGATGCAGTAGGGTAACAGCAGCAACCAACAGCAGTGCATCAGCTGGTTCTTGCAGAGAAAAAAGTCCTTGGGGACTTATATGTAGCATGCTGCAGAATTGACAAGGTTACAAGGTTGCTTGTTTAGTTTTCCAGTCCAACACAGGTCATTGCTGGAGGCATGGAATAATACCAGACCAGCTGTTTTAGAGTAGTGATTTGTTATGATAAGGATTTCACTCTTGCTGAAGAGTCAGATTTTAGAGCAGATAGTCTACCTTGTATAAGCACCTCATAAAAAATCACAGCCCTCTTTTTCTGTCATGGCACACAACAGGTGAATCTTCTCCTTTATGTCTTGTCTCTTGTTCATATTCCCTGTGACTTTGATATAAGACTGTTGTTTTGTTGTGGCACTGTTTTTAACATACACTTCAGTTTACAATGCAGATGGCACACTGATTTAGTGCCAAGGTTCTTTAAATGTGTATTTCTATTTATGTCTATATACACACTGTAACTGACATCACAAATGAATTAGAAAAATGAGGGAAATGTTATATCTTTCAAAATGCAAAGTAGATTTTTCCACCTTGAACTGGGGAATCTAAATCATAAAGTCATTCTGATACAGAGATGAATTCTAATTAGGATCCACAGTAGAGTGAAAAAAAGTATCAATAAATTACCCCACTTCTTGTAGTGGTTTGTTTTAGCTTGGAAAATACTCTTTGGTTTGCATCAGAGTTTCATTAAATAATGTAAGATAGGAAAGAAAACAGTCACAGGCAAAGCAAATAAATAATTGTCACAACTAAAGGATGACTCAAAAATCTTGTCCTTCCAAGAAGGATGATTTCATCAGAGATTCAGAATTTTAATTCTTACAAAATGCCTGTGAATATGTCTGGCTGTGAAATGTCCATTCACCTTCAAGCGCTGAAGCAGGAATTGTTGCACTTAAACACCTCGCTCTCTCCTAATATAGACAGTAAGAAAATCTAAATCTCTGTATTGTTTTTCAAAATTCCCCATTAGCTTTTAACAAAAAAATAACAGTGTATTTGATACAGCTAATTCTTGAATTATGACACCTCAGCAGTCCTTGAGTGAGATGTAAATAAGTGTTCTTTTATCTACAGGCTCAGCATACATCCAGAAGTTGCCACTCTGCAAGCAAAAATGCACAGGATGATGAAAACAACAAGTTGTGACTGTATGAAACACTTATTTAGGTACTTTTTTCAAAGGGAATTTATCACAATCCTGGTCATCTTTGAAAAAAAAAAATGTTATAAACACCTACTATAGTATCTCATTCAGTCCTCAGGTAAGATAATTAAGCACTCAAATCTCAAATCTCCTCCTGCTAATGACTTCCTGGGCTTCTCAGAGAAGTCTGAAATAGCTTTACTTAACACTGAAAGTGTTACTTAAAACTGAAGCTGTCCTTTTTCTGGCTACAGTATGAAAATTAAGATATTAAGTGACTCAGAATATTTTATCCCACTGCTAATTTTTCTAACTTTTTAATGCTATGTGTCATATAGTGCAACTCCTATCTTGCCACAGCTTCAGCAAAACAGAAACTGCCTGTCCTTTTACACATCTGTGCTCTGAGTTTGGACCCTTATTCAACAGGAAGTCATTATTTCTGTCTTACACATTTCATCCCTCTTGTTTTGACAAAAAATCCAATAAGAATCAGCAAAAGATACAGTGGATTCAGAGATTTACCATGGGCTGAATCAGTCAGCAATTAAATAAATGTCTTGCAAATCCTATGTCTGCCCAGGAGATGCACAAGCCATCAATTCTCCTTTGCCTACACGTGGATCAAGGCTGCTGCACACAAGATCTAGGAGCACAAGCACCTCGTCTTGATTGCAGCAGAAACTAAAAGCAAAATCAAAAGTTAGGAGTACTGTAAATCCGTGAGTCATTCACACACAAGTGTTTATTTTTGAGCTCCTCTGTCAAAAAAAAAAACAAACCAACTCCGACAAGTTTCTCTTCTGGATGATGTGTATGTAACACTTGCTATTCTTTAGCATCAGTGTTACTTAAAAATATCTGTCTGAAAATAGAGTGGGATTGAAAAAGACAAGTAAGAAGAAAACAAAGAAAAGAAGGAAAGATGATTGCTTTAGGGCAGCATCACATCAGTAGTGGGAGAAGAGATTTAGCAAGCACAAAAAGCTCACCACCTGCATCTCCTTTAATGCCTCTTGATTCCATTGCTATGAGTGATTCATAATCTGGCAGAAATGCTTTAATTTAGTGTTTCAGCAAATCCTGAGCATTTAATGGAATTTCTTGTCAGAGAATGGAGCCGTGAGTCTAGTCTTTGAACAAGCAAGTCAATATTATGTTTATTTCCTTGTTTTTACTATTTGGATGTATGTTTTCCTATAAACCTCACAGCAAATGAAGTCTCTCATAACAAATCAAGTTTTTCAGTAAAGAAAGTGAGAAACTCTTGTTATGTGCAGCTACCCATTCCTTAGACCTGTAAAAAAGCAAAACCTCAGATTCTTTGAAATTTTTCTCTATGGTGGTCTAATTACATCTTTTCAGGATCCCTCTTCACTTGGGACCTTCATTAAGACCCTCCTCATCAACAAAAGCTTAGGATGGTCACCTGTAGTACAAGGTGCTAAACCTCATATCCCAAATCACACACAGCAAGGGCCTTGACCTCATTGTGATACTACCTGAGCCAATAATATTATACAATTCACTCTTCAGGCATGGCTGCATGTAGTTTCTCTTTTCTGTTCAAACCAGATATGTTTTAGAAGAAAAGTTGTAAGAGTAAAAAATCCTCCATGATAAAGGCATTTAATCTGAACATGCCTGACAGACTCATTCCAGGCAAAACATCAAAAGAATTTATTTTAAATAGCTTGTAATCAGTCCTTTTTATGATATGAGGTAGCTTTATAAACAGCTTTTTAGGCTCTCAGTGGATTATTAATTTTGATGGTTGATTTTAGTACTAATCCATTTCAGTCTCCTAAATGCAGAGTGTTTGGTTCTGAAAAGAGAAGGTTTGATGAGCAGACTTCAAATGCTTTAAAAGCTCTTGCAAGAAACTGGTAATAATCTGTTCTTCATGGATAAAGAAGAACAGAAATGGACTTAAATTGCACTGAGGAAAGTCCAGGTTAGTCATTATCAAAGACTTTCTAAATGGAAAGGGGAAGTGAATTCCTGAAATACTGACTGGGAGAAGTGTGGGAACTTTGTCATTGTAGGCCACTAAGACTGGGCTCAGAAAGCATCAAGCAGGTATAGCTGATGCTGCCTTGGAGTATAAGGATGAAATGGGCATTGTTTCTTCTACGAAATTTTTAACATCCAACCAAAATCCATCAACTATATAAAAAAAAGTTATTTCACAAAGAGTTTTTCTTAGATTAGTGTTAGAATCACCTTTTACATGTGAAAGGTGAATATTAAAATTTTCAGTATTACACTCTGCCCTTTGTAGAAATGAAATTTGGCTTCTTATGCAGCACTTTGCCACACTGTTGCTGTACAAAATGTGATTAAATCACATGTACAATTCTTGGCAACTAAATTTCACTCTTATTCAATTATTTTCTTTAGTTTCATAATTTAATTTTCTTCTGAAGTTTGGACTTCATTTACACAGTATGTCTTCTGCATTTATGTCCCTGTGTATCAGGAACCTCCATTTCAGCTCTTGAGGTTTATGTATTTAAAGTCAAACAAAAATTCTCTTGAATTTCAGCCTTGCTTAATACAGTATCATAAAGGCTTTTAAACAAAAATTGAAACACTTGAATTGTAAAAGAATGCCTTGTAAGGTACTGTAAGATGGCAGAAATATGGGAAAAAAAATGGTTCCTGGATGAATCTTTATCCTAAATAAGTTTAAAAGAGCCAGAAATTCAATAACATAAAATAAAATTAGCAACAATTATCAAGATCCCAGAGATTTCAGGCCATGCAGTTTAAGAGGAGGAACATCCTCCCTGCCTGGAGGTATCTGCACTCCAAATATAATTTAGAGACTGTTACATACCTTAACCTTAATACATAGTGTATCACCATGCAGTCCTGGGCCTTTCAGAATTTTTGACTCGCTAAAAAGGATAAATGTGAGATTCCCCCAGCCCTGTTATAGCTTAACTATGTTCAGTGGCGTTAAACATTCCGAAAACAAAGCATTTATTTAGAATGAGTGGTAACTGCTGGAACATGTTGAAAATGTCAGCACACAGAGGGTCTCTATTCCAGGTACCATTTCAGTCACAGGGTAGTCTTCTATACTCTGAGATTATTTTGATGTTGAGATCTGACATAGCTACCATGGAGTGATCTGCCCACTCTCCCAATACTTTTGGAATCATAATTTTGTGAATTCCTTGTATGGAATTTCTCCTTGAAGAAATTACCAGAAGTCCTCACAACAAAATAGAAAAAAAAATTCCTTTATGTCCTTTTAAATTACAAAGGAAAGTCCACAAAAGGAAGCAGCATTTCCCATTATCTCTTATAATCAGAATGCAGTTTGATCAATTGAACAGAAGATGGCTAAAAACATTAACCCTGTTGCTAATCCCACTATTGTGGCTGCTCCTTGGCAGAGCTTGTATATCAAAGTTTGAAGCCTTTGTAACCTGAATGCCACCAAAGTCTTTGTTTTGCATTTAATAATTAAAAAAAAAATAGAAATTATTCTTAGTTTTATTTAATTACAGAATTGTAGCTAGTTAGCTTTTGAATAGAATTAAGCCTGTCACATTTAGCCATCAACCCAAAATAAGAGCCCACAAATTGCACGGAAACAGCAAAAATACTCTGGGACATTGCACAAATTGACATGAAGTACAGATTAATCAATTGCTTTAAGTTCTGCCTTAAAACTATGGGGTAGATTTGCAAATTTTTACACCGATTTTTATATTTTTTGCATTTAATTCGAGTGAATCACAAATTAATCCTACCGCATTTGATTGCAGAAAGTTCTTTTGTTATTTGTGCTAGTAGAATGTGTTTGAATTATTGTTACAAGACTCCTTTATGTGTCTCTATTTTATCAAAACTCATGATTTTTAACTAATACTTTAAAGGTTTCATTCCTCTGTTGGATTACTATATACAGTTGCCTTTCAACATTTTTCTGTGTGGAGGATTACCCCCACACTTTCAAAGCTGGAAGGCAATTCCTCTTCACCTAAGAAATATTCTGTAGCCTCAATTAAGTCCTTAGACAGTCTGGAACTTGAAAGGTTTCATGCTGTTACATCCACCTGCAGCAAAATACAAAGCTCTTTTCACAATGCATGGGAAGAAAAATGAATCAGCACTCTCTTTTCCTGGCCGCATTGTCTCTGCAGCACCAACTGAAATAAACAGCAGTTGACTTATTGCTGTCCCTTGTGACTTAAAAGTACACAGGAAAAGAGTCTTTCATTTGAAAGTGACATTTAAACAGCCATTTCTTGAAGTAGACCCATATTTAAGGAGGCAGTGTTTTCAGCTGATGAAGTTCAACTTGTCAAGACATTTTCAATTACCTTCCTAGGCATAAAGATATAGCTGGGGCTGAAGTGACACCTTTATTGGTTTTAGTTAACACCAAAGAGACCAAATGGGCAAACACAGTTCAGAGAGACCAATTTTGCTTTTTGTGGGTTTGCCCACACACACTATTTCTTATGACATAACCTTAGGCCATAGTTCAAGAAACTAGTTATGGACAAGTGGAATGCCAGAACCATGGTGGATTGCCATGGAGCAGACAGAACTCAAAGCACAGTCAAAACTGTACACATATGAGCTGCTGCTTCATCTAGAGACAGTTGAGTGGGCAAGGAGGGCTGGACTACACAGTAGAGTAGCTCATGTGATCTGATCAGGCTAATTTGGAGGGCTGTGAAACAGTGTTCCCTATCCTCCTTCCTTTGCTCATTTATTCACACACGGTTAGGAAAGTTATAGTGTGCTTTTAATCAAAGAACTCATTATCAACTGATTTTATGTACTTATACAGAATCTTCTCAACTAGAATTTTCCTTTTATCCCTAAGAAAGATATAGAATCAATCACATTGAGTAATGAACCAGTATTTGAAAATATTATGCCAATTCTCTTCAGGCCACTGGAGCAAAATAGAAGTAGTTGCTCATATTTTTGTTTTGCAACGCTTCCAGATTTGCCATGTGCCTATTCCTTTTCAAGATGAAGAAAACCATCTCTTTCAGAATTATTCACTTAAATTACAAAGAATAATGAGCAGAATAATAAAAGCCTGTCAGACTTTGTGCTTAACTGAATGTCTTGAAGAATATAGTTTAATTCCCTCGTGATTAATCTCACGGTCATTAAGAATGTCTTTCACATCCAGGCTGATGTCCTCTGTGAAATACAGAGTATTTGTGTCTTCTCATTTTTGTTGAAAATGAGGTTTTCCTATAAAAAGTTACAGTTTTGAGGCTTTTACACAACCTGAATAATAGGGTTTTTCAGTGAAAGAAAAATTTCAAATTCCGTTATGAAAACATTTCCTTCAAATACTCCTAACGTCTTTTTCCTTAACTTCAGCAATAAAATCTATGAAGTGATATCTTTACTGACTACAGAATATAATCCCAGTTTATGAATCTATAAAGTGCAGGGAATAAAAATGAACAGAGTTTGTTTACAGAAATAAGACATCTTAGCCTACACAGAATAACATTTTCCCATTTATTTAAATAATCTGAAGCTGTGTTTACAGTAGCATCAGTTATCTAGTTATTACAGTTTTGAAACTACATGAATTCACCAGATTTTCATTCTTGTAAGTATCTCCTAAAGAGAGTTTAGGAATGTGGTGTGACTGATTTATCTACACAATAGTGGGTGTAGCAAAGTTATTTCCAGTTATAGGGTGTATCTGATAGACTGAAAAATATTTAACCAGTGTATACACTGCAGAATGCATTTAAGATTATGTGATCTTTATGTTTCAATATAGTATAGGTGTTCCTGTATTGCTGCATAACAATCACAATTCTATTACTTTTATCTATCTGGTCAAGACCTATAATGGACAATTCTGCTAAATAGGAGTTCCCCATGGAATTGTGAGCCAGAAAAGCACTAGGCAAATCTTTCAAAAAATAAAAGAGTGAAATTCTTTATATCTATGAATATCTTGCACACTTTTTGCGAATCTCTTTAGAAAATTTTAGTGCTATAATTTTTTGAGCATGGAAGATAAGGAGCATAAAAGTAGTAACAGGTGAAGTTGCATTTTCCAGTAATTGAATCTGAAGGCTTCAGTATATTTCTCCAAAATCCCACTACAATATTTAGCCAGGAGTTCAAAATTGTGTGCCTCAATTTGCATGACAAAATTAGGAAATTTTCTCTGGAAAATATAGGACAGGGACTTATGTTATACATCAAGGCTTCTAAAAAGACAAGGTTTGGCTCATGAACTTGACTAATTCATATTAAGGAAATAGATGCAAAAGAGACATTTTCAGCATGGAAATTTATGTTGGATATATTCAATGAGAGCAGATCCTGTCCTGTTTATGCACATTGGACATAAACAATTATTTACCATTGCTTTAGGTATCAAAGAGAAACACTGAACACACAAAGCAGTCACTCAGGAATTTTCAGCATTAACAAGCTTCTTATTTATATACAGATAAAAGGCACCTGCAGCTGTATTTCATTGGAATAAAAAATGACCTTCAGTGACNATATAGAATAAGCCCACCTGATAACACAAATTCTGGGAAAATACTGGTGATGGTGGTTAAACAGGAACCCTGCTGGATGAAAATAAGACAAGGGTGCTTTTTGAAGGCAATTTTGCTGACCTTTCTGTATTAATTATAGGGAATTGTTCTCTGGTCTATTTTGCTTGGAACTAATTGTGTAGACACCCTTTGCCATGGATGGCACACCACAATTAATAGGTACAATCAATGGTACCTTATGCCTATAATAGTCCACAGAGCGCACTAACACATTTTCTATCCAACCACCTGATTAAAATATAAGCTGGTGTCATTTTCTTGCATTTGGATTTGTGAGCTGTAGGATGTTGATATTTATTGTTGCAATATCAAGACCTGTGTCAAGCCCATCAAATTTTTGTGGACAAGAAAGTACTACATTTTGACCATAAATCCAGGTCATATTGTCTGCTTCTCAAAAACAACTCAAAGAAAACAGTTATGTAGTGCTTGGGGTTTGTATTTATTGTGATGGTTGCTAAAAGCTGCTTGATATCAGAGTAGCTCTAGTGAGATAGATTGTTCAGGAGATGCAATCAGAGATACCTGATTAATACACCTACCCAAAGTACTTATACAACTCCTGTTCTCAAAGTACTAAATAACACATGCTCTTTAACCTTAGAAGACCTCTGAAAAGTAGAGATGAACTCTTCATCTATATTTTCATAAAATTTAGATGCAGGTAAGCTAAAAGTGGGTGATCCAAGAAGTGGCCAACAAAGCAGAGACTGGAACACAAGTCTATAAATTCACCTCTTTCCTGGACTCTTCTTTTTCTCATTTCTCTAACTGTGAAGTTTATCTGTGCATTGTTATCCTCTGCTACATATTTCTCCATCTGCTCTAAGAACTGGCACAGAGAGAAAAAACTCAGGAGATTCTGGAAATCTGGAGATGAAGGGAAACGAGAAACAAAATCAACAGACCTGCCAGAAACAAGAGAGAAGGCAGAAGAAACTCAGTTCATGGAGTGCGGTTTCTTTTATTTCCTTACCTGATTTCATACTGTGCATTATGGTCAATAGGGATAAACACAAGCATTCCAAACGGATGACAAAGAGCAGGGATTTTTTGTGAAAAATGGTAGCAGCAAAGAGACTCTTTTCCACTGGAACGTATTGAAAATGTGCAGTGTGTCAGACTATTTGCTCTCTTAGTCTAAATTGCTCAATATCTTTCTCTCTCTTTTGTCTCATTTCACAAAAGAAATCAAACAAAGAAGTTGGCTTGGCTTTTCCTATTGCTCCATTTTTTGTTCTTCTGTAAAGAATCACTGCCTTTCTACTTCCAAAGCCTCCCTGATGGATAGTTCAAGAAAAGGTCCGGAAGCAGGCTAAACAGAGTTGGTTTGATGATTGATGACACAGAAGCCAGAAAGCTCCAAAACAACTTGCTGCTAGCAAAAATACAGAGAGGTTTTACTGGCTTCATTAATACAGATTAGCCTTTTTTTTTTTTTTTT
>VXAX01003646.1:1526093-1559303 GCA_013399835.1 Leptocoma aspasia
AAAAAAAAAGATAATGGGACCTGCCCTAGCTTCTCTAATGTTAAAAGGTCAAGCCTGACCACTGCACTTGCCTTGAAACTGAGCCTCCAGTAGTCAAGGCCAGGGCTACGATCCCCTAATCCATCTTGAAGAATATTCCCTTGGGATGCAAATTTCCACATGTGGGTGCTGCTCGTGTCCTGAACATGCATTCAAATAGGATCTGATCTCATGACACTCTCATACCAGATCTTCAGAACAACAGATTTAGGGGGCACCTTGCAGGGAATTCCCACCTAGTGACTCACTCATAATCTTCACTTTCAGATTCTTTAAAGAATCCTGGCTCCCCTAAAAGGCTCTGAAATATTGTAAGGGCCTTAGGCATATGGAAACCCTCTACTATCTCATTATACATTTTACCTGCAAATATTTTTTTTCCTTTTTTTTTCAGGTTTTTCCTGGCACAGCACTTTTAGTAGATCTTTTCCCCTTCTTCATAATGCAGCAAAATAAGTCTTGGTACTATGACACCAGAATAGGAAAAAACAAGGCCAGGGACAGAAATTCATTACCATAAATTATAATATTCTTCCTTCCCTTGAGGTCTCAATTAAAAGGAGAAAAAGATATTTGAGAGGGATAAAAAAGTGAAAAAGTATTAGGAGAAATATTTAAAGCTGAACTTTATTTTTCATCTCACTCTTCTATTCCCAGGTTTATCACAGATTTTAAAGAGATCCTGCCAGCCAATATTGCTGAAGAATGTTCTATAAACATTTATATTTATCTAATTCCCTCCCTATTCTTACCTCTTCCAACATAGCTGGAATAGTACATGTCCTTCTTCATAAACAATTTCTTCTTGTTTTACAAAATACACTTAAAACATATATGGGAAAGAAATACAATGGAGCAAATAAATAGAATAATTACAAACCAAATTATGGTCCATTATACACAGTGGTGTCAACCTCACAGGCTGACTTTGCTCACTGGCCAACCACACTGAAATTAGGAGGGAGAATTGACAGAAATTACAAAGATTGCTTGCCTGGATCTTGCTGAGAAGCACTGAAACCCTGGCTGTGTTCTAGAGCAAGTTCCACAAAGGGGAAATTTTATCGTGAGACAATGAGTTTGAAAGTTCTCTTGAGATTTTTTTTACAATTTTGTTCCTCATCTTCTCTACCCTCTATTTTTCTCTTGCCTTACCTTTTTTTGTGTCTTTTTTTTTAGTTTGTCATCAACAATTTCCCTTTCCTAATAATTTCTTCAGGTCTATAGCACGAACACCACCATTAAGTCAGTGTTTTTCCTTACGTTCTCACATCCAGAGGGATATCTTACTGCCAAACATCACCAAGAGAATGGGTCTTTTTCTCTCTTTCCACATTTAAGCTCTGCTATCATGGCTGAAACATCTGTTTCTCTTCAAAATTACTCTGTCCATACTTGTTCAAAACGATGCCCAAAACATCACTGCTCTGATAGGCCTGGAAACTGACACTCTGCCATAGGGAATATTGGTAATTTTGAAGAAGAATCTCACTAGCTATACCAGTTCTGCATGGCCCAGAAGATCCAGAGTCTAAATGCATGTCTTGCATAAATTTTGACTGAATGTCAAGAGGTCATTTTGGATTATACAAACTGTGAGTGATCGCATGATGTCATTCTCCCTTTGTATTTTTCCACGTGCCTCTCTTCTATCCAACCAAAACTTGTGCACCAATTTCTTCCAACATCTTCATGATGCTCCCAGGCTTCCCCTTGGCTAAGGAGGATGTATATGAATGTACTTCTGAAAATGTTTCCCTTCTGTGTTTAAAGATGCCTCCTCCAATGTTTGCACACATATTGATTACTTTTAAACAGCAATTAATAGCCTGAGCCATAACAAATGACTAACGATTCTTTTGTTCCTTTCACCGTCTATATACTAGAGCTGTTTCTAGCTGATCTTTCAACCCTAAATTCACCATGAACAAAGCAGTGACTTTTTTTTCATGACCAACTTACTACAGATTTCTGCTTCTGTAGTTTGGGGTTAAACTTGAAGTCTGTTAACTTTTAAAAATACCCATTTATTTATGCCAAGCTTTAATGATGACATTGGGAGACAGAATATAACCCAAGGAAATGTATTTTTTTGAATCACAGATAATGATTAGAACTAAGAAAAGACAGTAAAAAGTGTCTTTCAAAGGTGTGAAACTGGTTCTACAGAATCTGGTCTGGGAGAGAGGGCTACCACAAAGCATGTGGCCAGGAGTCAGCCAGAAGCCCAGTCCAAACCTGCTTAATTTGAGGTGGAAATGTTATTTTTTGCTCTTGCAGACACTGAGTTCTGATTGTGTGAACAACCTCCCTCATATTTAAAACTGGCTGAAGATATGAATTGAGAGGTCATTTTGGACTCAAGACTATGTTATTTCTCATCCATTCGAGGGGAATTTTGCCTGCCTAACATTTGCAGGAAAATAGTAGGTTTATTTGGTTTTACTTTTAATTTAAAGTTATCAAACCTTTTTTCCCTTCTGAAAAGCAATCTTTTTTTTTTTTTTTTTTTCTCAGTAATTACTCCTCAGAGCTATTAGATATCTGTAGTAATCAGGGTTTGCTTTTGGTAACAGTTTGACCATTCACACCATACACTATTACCACATTTCCATGAAAATGCTGGAAATCCCAATATGTTATTTATAATTCTAATTTTTAATAGGTTAAGGTAAACAAAATGACTCTATTATTCTGTTAAAAAAGAGTGTATTAATTACATAGCTAAAGGAATCTTTGTACTTGAAATCTACTGTGAACAGACTGTAATCCTAAAGGATGCCAGTGATTTCTGCAGACCACTGTATCACATGTAGTTTACTCTGCTCTAAATAACCTTTCAGTACTGCTGATTTTAAAAGTAAATTAACATTTTAAAAGAAAAACAATAGTAACAATAATATTTACCAATTTCTAAATTTTTTAATTGCGCAAATTCTTTTTCTTGCCTCACATGTTGACAGGAACAAAGATCTGCCACAGGCAGCATAAACTGAGAAAACTTTTATCAAAAAAGGATTTTTCAAGCTACATGAAAGAGCAAAATTAAAAACAAGGAGAACATATTAGTTGTTCCTCTAGTAAATTATGCAATTGCACAAATATGATCTATCCACCTTATCAGCAAAGTTGAAGATGATATTTCTATATCCCTGTTTAATAACACCATCAGGACACATTGCACATCTTTTCCCTGTGTTTCAGTTTTCCAAACATAGAAAAAGTCTGCTGCTTCTACTTGCAAGAACATCTGTTTAATTATCCAGCCATTATGGCAACATCGCTTTTAATTGGGTTTTATTTTTTTGTGCTATAAGTTTAGGTCTAAATACTTGCTGACATCAGTTTTAGTCCTTTTCTCACTTCTATTTTTAACACCCCCATTGAACACAATTAATAAAGACCATTAATAAAGACCATTAATAAAGACAATTAATAAAGCCTGTGTAATTTTTCTGAACAACTATTTAATATTTTTGAGTTTATCTGGGCTTCCCTGGTAATTTACCTTCAGTTCTCAAATTCTGTCGACTACTAACAGTTTACTTAATTATATGATTCCTTCTTGAGAAAGCATTTCGTGGGTTTGTACTGAAATAATCTACTGGCTTTTCCCATTCATCCAGTTTTGCAATGATTTGTGAGATGAGACATAACAAAGATTGCTTCAGGGATACTACCTTTTCATCCTTCTGCTGGGGAGCATCTGTGAGGATAAAGCCCCTGTGAGAATAGCTCACAAACCACAAGCTGTCACATGTCCCTTGTGATCTGTATCTGCTGCAGAGTGCATTGCAGCTTCCTGTTTCTTCCTTAAACTGTGCCAGAGAATGTAAAATTTTTTGTCCATATTTTTGTTTATATACATAAGATGATTTATTCTGCCCTTGATCCTCAGCACAAACTCTCCAGCGTCACAGTTTTCTGCCTTTTCAGATTGGACCTAAAAGGCTCAGCTGCTTTCTTACTTTCCACATTTCTACACCAAGTCTTTCCTCTCCTCCCACTCTTGTCACAACCTGTAGGGACAATAAGTTCTTGCCATCAGAAGCTCAGAATTTTGCTGCATTTTAGTTAGCTCCTTGCAACACTATTGCTCCAGTTAAATGCAGATGAGGAGGAAACAACTAATAATTGAGGTGCTCCTGTGCTGGGACTTCACAGAACTGAAGTTCCACACAAGAAAGGCAAAACTAACAGGTCTGGCTGTCTCCAAATAGATTTTCTCAAAGACACTGCTTTTATCATCTCAGCTCAATATGCGAAGATCAGAGCAGGAACTCGGACTTGCTTCCTGTTACATATATATATATATCTGTACAAATATAGAATTCAGATTCATTGTTATAAATGTGACCTGCTATTCAGTGCATGTATAAAATAAACACAGAAATATCAATGGATATTGATAGCAATGTCCACAAAAAATTCCACAGGGAAAATACATGGATTAGACTATTGGTTATGTTTTGCTCTAAAGTGCTTCCCAAGGTCCTTCCTGCAATATGCTCAAAGGAATAGATCATTTTCCATTATACTCCACTTATTTGACACATTTCACTACAGCTCTTCATAATTCACTGTTCAGGGATTCTTGAACATTTGATAAGATGCACAATTTTTCACCAGCATTTTTTTTTTTTCTCTTGAATATAACCAATATGAGCAGTGCTTGTTATCTGTTATTAATGGAATTCAGTGAAACACAAAAGAACAGGATAACTTCCACCATGTTATCAACTTAAGAAATCTATATACCTGACAGGAGATAATAAATGTCTGGGAAAAAAAAAAAAAAGAGGTTTTGAAGAAGAGCTAATTTCACAATGATTCGGGTGTGTGTCTGGAAATATGAGCAAACTAGTCAATGTATGACACAACATCATACACAATAATTTGCAGGTTTAGGGTTCTCAAAACCTTTCATTCTAGGCAAAAGATATTCAGAGCTGTAGGATGCCATTAGACATATTTTGTTTTCTTGCTTGGTTTGCTGCTTTGCAGTCACTGGCATTTCTGTTGCATAGGTTTCCTTGAAATTCTGTGAGCTTGTCTGCCTTTTAAATACAATCCTAACAGCTTCAGAGAAAGACACAGGCTGGTCTCATTTGCAGTTTTGATGAAGGAGAAATGGGAGAAAAAGGCACAGTATCATAGTTATACTTGCTCCAAAGAGCCAAAAAATTCCCCTCTGGATGTCTGAGAGTTGGAAAGTGCAGTTCTTCCCAGTGGGGAAGCAGGAAACTTGGCAAGTCCCTGCACTAAGCTGTCCTCAGTATCTGGCTCCTGTCTGTGCTCACTGCTCAACTCCTCACCTTTTATAAAATTGTCCTCATAGGAAAAAAAAATACTCAAAAAGAAAAGATTAAGCTCTCAATGTCTGTTATTAAAAAAAAAAATGAACAAATCACTATGGAGGATTATTATTAATACTTTTATGCTTACTTTCTTATGAAACAGCAGGAAATGTAAAAACAATGAAATATCAGCATAATATCAAAAGGGTTAAATCTACTATATTTGTGCCCAAGGTCATATTTTTATTTGTTTTTTAATGAACAACAAGGCGCCTTATTTTTATATTCACAAGATTACCAGTAAATAGGTAAATAGCTGACAAACCATACATTAGACAAAAATACACAAAATGGCAGAAGCTCCTACTGAGATGTTAAGGAATACCCAAAGAGCACAGTCTGGGGAAATGCAGCCTTGCCATTACTTTTGACATAACTCTTGAAGCCATTTGTGTGTAGCCAAGTATATGACTACAGGAACAGCTTGGTGATGTCCAGAACCAAGTCCTCAGGCTGGACTCAGCGTAACAAGTGACTACAGGCAGAGTGCAGATCTAGAAACACAACAAAGGCATATATTGGAGATGGGACTGATTTGGTTCCTGAAGTATGCTTACTACTACTCCCAGTCCTCAGATTTTTTTCTTCTAATTAAGACACCACAATATGCTTTGGATTAACACACGTGTGTCTCTATAGAATTGTAGCCATGCTAGGGATTTTAATGCACATATAAGATGTGCAAGACCTTCCTGTTACATAAACTATTTGAAATATATAAGTAAATGCCTTTCTCCTCTCCTTGTTTTATTTCTCCAGTTTTCTGGGATAGATCATCTGTTTGAGCTTTTTAGTTTTGGGGTGAATCTCAAGGAAAGGATGACTGTGATATATTCATTATTGAGGAAGAAATTGGCAGAAAAGGCAGACATTTATACACCCCTTGCCCCGTTCTTGGGGTATTCAGTCATTCAGAGCACCTCACAGAGTTGTCCTCCAGATCTTTTTTGCCTGCTTTAAAATGCTGAATAAAACACAGGCTGGTCCTGACTGATGCAGACCAGAACACCCTAGGCATATACTTCTGTAACACTCAGAGTTAGGCACTCAGTCTAACTCCCCCAGTGTACAGCATAGTACCACTCAGACATGATAAACAGCAGTACTCAGGATCATGTTGAGACCCTCACAGACCCTCCATGAAACAAGGGATTGTTATGCTCTTTTTTCAGTAATCAGGGTTCTTTTCAAACCTCATAGAAATACAGTTTCTTGTTCACATACTGAAGACTTTCAATCTGAACCATAGTTTAAAAATGCTTTTTTTCCCCCTCATTTGAGACTAGTACTTTCATGTGATTGATTTAAGCAAGATTTTCCTGTCCTTCCTTTTTAATGAAAGTATGTAAGCTGTTATACCTCATTGTTCATACAGATTTCTCTTCTCTATTCATTTTTATCCCTGCTATGGGAATGCCACCTGCTCTTCTTCCAGCAGCTGTCTCTTTTTCCAAATCTGCTCATGAGGATACAGCACATCAGGGTGCAGTATTCATGCCATAAGTATGGTTTGAATTACGTATCGAAACTCTCACGAGAGAATCATTTGTCAGGAAAACCCTTGTCAGAATGGTCTCACAAATAAACCTTCCCTCTCTTGCTGACTATCAAGAGAACCACAAATGTCCACAAGTCTAAAAAGTCTAGCGGTACAAAGATAGACCCGGCTCTGTTGACCAGTGGCAGCACTCACTCATCTCTGGGCTTATACTTGCCACAAACTAAATGGGGTAAAAGAGGATCACAAAATCTTTATGTAATTATGGGAAAGTTCAGCACATGTATCTAAACCTATTCCAGCTGTGCCTGTCCCATCATAAGCTAGCCAAATGCTTGAATAAAAATGTTGATTTCAGATACTGTATCAGGTTCATTGACACTGAGTTACTTCATCTAGTGGTATTGGCTTGTGTTGTGGTCACTACTTGAATTTATAGAAGATTTTGCCATGTGAAAATCTAAAAACCAATACAGAAGTGCATCCTATTGCCCAGAGCCCAACAGGACCCAAAAGGTGATCCTGCAGGGCTGCACCACTGAGCCTCTCTCTGCAGCCACCTGGTGCACCAGAGAGGGACAACATCTTGAGTTGCAGGTGACCATGCACTGGAACCAATTTCCCAGAGAGGTGGTGGAATTTCCCTCACTGGAGATATTCAAGAACCATCTGTACTGAATGTATTCCTGTTCTATGAGCTCTAGGATGACCCTACTTGAGCAGGGAGGTTGAAGCAGATGCTCCACTGTGGGTCCCTTCCAGCCTGACCCATCCTGTGTTTTGGTGTCTGGCAGAGATGATGGTGTCCATATAGCAACAGGTGCTTGTATCCACAGGCTGTGTGAGTATGGCCATTTAGCACTTTTGGAGTTCTGAAGTCGCTCCTGGCAGAACTTAGGTATTATTTGTTGTAAGTCTTTAGCCACGTCCTATGTCCTGAATGTAGACTCAGACCTGCTAACACTGCATTTCCTTGTGAAGCAAACTGGGCTCAACAGAAGAAAATAGAACAAAACCCAACAAATTATACTTTTCAAGTTTTCAAAGAGCTCTTCTCATGTGACTAGAAATGGAGTGTGTGTGCAGGAACCTCCCATCTACTTTTACTGCAGTGGGGAGGTGACCAGTACACCAGCCATCCCCCACAGCCAGGGCTTCAGCTGTGTGGGTTTGGCGCCAGCATCCAAACCACACAGCTGGTGGACTTCAAGGAAGCTGTAATGAGGAAAACAAGAGTCAGCCCCAGCAGAGGATGCTCCTCTGCAACTTTCTTGGGAGCCAGTTGTAAGTGAAGGTTTTCTCACACTCAGATCCTTCCTGAGATGTGGTGTAAGGTGTCCGTCTAAACCCAGTTCTTGACCTATGGACCAGCCCCCCAGCCTAGCCATAGGCCTGCCTTGTCACTGCAACATGAGCTCTCAGCTGAGCCTGGTAGCCATCCCCAGGCCTGCAGGGGTGTGCTTGGCTTCTCACTCCCCTCCCTTTGTGGGACAGTCTGCCACTCTGCAGCACAAAGGTACAACAGAGTGCAGAAGAGATGGGAAATTGCAGGAGCTTTATATTTATTATAACATATTTAAACCAAAAAATTAACAGTGTCTGATACACTGAATAATTCACAGAATCTGATACACTGTTTTGGTGCTGGCAAAAAATGAGTGAGAAAACCTCTCTCTATTAGTCTGCTAATAAATGCTGGACGTTGTTATTTACAAATCCAGAGAGAACACATTTTTTACACATAGCCCTTGGGTGATAAAATCACCAGTCAATATGCATGTATAATTCTTGTGAACATCATTGTAACTCCATATGTTCTCAGGTCTTAAAGGCACCATGTGACTAAGCCCTGGAAGGGCTTGGCTGGTCATAGCCAATTATGACCGAGAAGGTCGTAAATTGACACACAAACCTAGGTCTATTAAAAAGTTATTAGATCATCTACATCAGCCACTCAGCTGTTCTGAAATAGGACTTGGGTGAACATATGTGGTCTGATGTCCAAACAGTCATCATTCAGCTGTCCTTTTCCCACAGAGAGATCCTGACCTGCTCCAGAGGCTCTCCAGAGACAGAGCTCTGTTGTACAACATACAGCATACATACAGAGGCTGTATGCAACCTCTCTCCAAGCTGTTTGCAATTGCTCACCCCTCACAACCTTAATCTGAGTCTCCATTTTTCTTCTGCTTTATACAGGAAACATTTTCAGGTGACATTTGATGCAAGCTGCCATAATCAAATGCTAACTCCAGTATGGACAGAGATAGGGACAATCTGGTACAACACACCTGGGTTTATAATGTCTCACTAAGGTGTTTTGTAACAGATTACCCTTCCAGCACTAGACAGAAGAGTGGAGGCAGACCTCCAGGCTAATGAGGTGGAAAGTTGTCACCTAAATATGAAGGTCCAGAGACCTTCCTTGCACTCTTGGCACAAGATTAAGTGGAGCAGAGCAGTACTGGTAACAGGGGTAGAGTAACAAATTTGGAAGGATTGCCCCAGCTGTGCTCATGCTGTCAGAACTGCAAACACAACTTGATGTCCAAACACTGGACTTATGCTGCTCTTTGTTGGATCGCCTCATTAAATGCTGATCTGAACTCTGCCATCCTTTCTGCGGCAAGTCCTTTTGTGAGGACTTTGCTCAGTTCTCAATCATACTGACAGGGTAAAAGTGCCTTCCATTCTCTATAAATTTTTGTATGTACTGGGTGACTTCCTCTGCTTTTTATATTTTAATTGCTTTGTCAAAAAGAGTAATTCAGGGTCTTTTAGAAAATTCCCAGGGTGGTTTCACCACAGTTCCACACACGACCTCTTCTCCCAGAGAATTGCAAGTGTGACTTTTATCCTTACAGCACCAAAATACTTGTATGCTTCACCTCCTCTTTTCTTGTCTCTGGATGATTGCATGGCATTCTTGTGTTCTATTTCATCCAAGGAGGAAAAGCAAAGGTCAGTGTCTCAATCTGTATATCTCAACCTTTTACAAGCATTGAAATTCAAAGCAAAGTATGTTTTTAAAATAATATATTTCTACAAAGGTGAACAAGAGTCAGCCAGTGCGCTGATCATTTTCCTTCAGTTTCAGGGATTTGAATTCAAATTATTCATTTTGCCCCCTTGTCTAGATTAATGAAGCTGAATATAGAAAACTTTAAGAGAGATTATTAACTTTGTACTGAGAGTGGATGAAGAGCATGGTCCCACACTAGACTTTGCCTTCTGCACTAATAATGATTTATCTCTGGTCTTTCATAATTTAAAAATAGTTTGCCACCCAAATGCATGGCAATGAATTTGAGCAAAAGTTAAGACAGCATGTACAACTTGCACTGCTTCAAGAAAATAAAGTGCAATTTATGACAGGATAATATTTAAGGATTTTATTCTAGTCATTTGTATTGCAGAGCAGCAGTTGATTCTGTGTAGGATCTCTGTTTCAGTACATGTTTTTAATTGTGCAAGTGATTTTAGCTTGATATAAATAGCTATTAAATATAAGTTATTTATATTTATTATATAATAGCTATATAATAGGCTATTAGGAAAGTTTGTTAAAAATCTACTTGTGTCTACCCTTATAAACTCTATCAAAGTGTTTTTCAAGTTTTTTTTTCAAGTCCAAGTAGCAAACCATAGCTAATAGCTAACATTTCTTGAAAGTAGCTTTTGGGTTTATCCTTTGCTTCTTGTGCCATCCAACAAACTCTTCTCCTTATAAAGTTCCCTTGCAACGCAACATGTATTTGTGTTGCTGTCTTAGGGTGACTTTGTGATGCTTGTATCCTCAATCATCTGTTCTGTTTATGCTGGATAGTGAGTGCTGCACCCTTAAAACTAGATCTAAGAGCAAAGAGGGGAGAGAAGGAAAAACAGTGAAAATTTTTTCTTGGCTGTATTAAAAAACAGAGATAAGAGCTTCAGCTCTCTCTCGGTGCGTGTTGTCTGCAGCACGGACAGGGAGCTGGAGAGAACTCTCTTTTGCTTTTAGTTAATTTTTTTAGCTAGCTGAGACAGAGAAGTTCCCCAGACTGTGGCTTTTCTTTTTCTTGGAACTGTTCAAACCTGCTCTGGACTGAAAACCCAAAAAAACACCGGGAGTTCACACCTGTGGCCCAGCAGGGCCCGGGATGTGGCACTTCCCAGCTCAGGAGGGACTGATAAGAGACTGAGTGAGCAGAGCTACACCTCACAAAAAGGACTCTCTAAATTTGCCATCTTTTCAGAACAGTGAGAGGTTCCATTGTTTAATATTTTTTTTTCATGTTTGTGAGTATTTTCCTTGTTAAAGAAACAGTTTTTTTCCACTTTCCTTGAAGGAGATTTATGTCTCCCAAACCAGTCAGGGGAGACGCTGCTTGAATTTGCTTTCTAGAGAGACCCCATTCAGAGGTTTCCTCCCAAATCTGTCCCAAACCCAGTGGCTAAGACTGCTAGATTTGCCTTCACAGGGGGCTGGGGAGGAGGGAGGTACAATCTTGTCCTCTGCCTGCAAAATGATCTGATCTTCCCAGATTAGACCGTAAAACTAGACTTCACATACCGGTTTTCACTGACCAGACTTGAAGGTTGGTGGAATGCTCCCTCTCTCAAAAACAAATGCAAAATGGCTGACTAAGGCTCCTTCAGGTTTCCTTACTACATCTTCCAAATCTAGAAGGTGCCCAGTAAAGTTAATTATTCAAAGGACTGAAGCCACAGAGATAGTTCATGTACCCATGTAAGTTAGTGACTGCTCAAGAGCACAAGAGGAAAGAGTTCTGCCTCTAGCAAATATCCCACACCTATACCAAATAACAGTGTAGAAACTACCTTGGGGCATTTGCCTGATGGAGAATCACAGAGCATCTTCCCTTCCCTGAATAAATAACCTTAGCACTTGCATTTTGGTTAAAGATTTTCACAGGTCTGCTCTCTTGCACATTCAGAGTAATTACAGGAGGTTTATACAAGCCTGAGACTAGAGCAGTGGGGCTACAGTTCTACTTCTTGGCTTTAGAGGGTCTTTGCTCCTGCCCTTCTACCTTTCAAGCAAGTGTGAAGCAGTGTGCAGGAGCTTGTTTCAGAAGCCTGGAGCACTTCATGTGAGCCTCTACTGATTCAAAAGTGTCTTTGCAAGATTGCCAGGGAATTTTCCAGTTCAGTGTAGCTACACCTTTGAAAAGTTTAGCCCTAAGTGTCTAAAATAATATTTATTTTCCTGAATGGTAATGTTCTCAATGAGGGGAAATTACCCCATCTTATGAATAAGAAACAGACTTCATTTCTCTCATTTACTCTCCATCCTTTAGCATCTCTAATTGTGCAGTCTCCCAGCACCACCGCAACAATTTCTGAAACCCCCTCAGGCTTTTCCCTAGACTTGGAATTTTAAAATTTAACAATCCCTTTTGATCCTATATTTCAGTCTGGGACAAGTAAACAACCATCGGTGAGTAAACATGGTCTGCCGCTAGGAGCCAGTTTGCCACTCCATAGCTTCCCTGCTGTTTCCCACAGGTTCCTGCCAGTCTCTGATATCACCTTATCATCATTGTGATAGACTGAAGCATTATCCCAGTTGGTGAGAGCATGGTGCTGTTAATGCCAAGGTCATGCATTCGATCCCATTTGGGCCGTTCACTTAAAGAATTGGACTTTATGATCCTTGTGGGTGCCTTCCAACTCAGAATATTCTGTGATCTGGTGTTATTCCCTGCAGCTTTCCCACCTGTGATCTAATTTCAAGTTGTCTGGACAGAGTAATATCAAACAGAAAACTGAGGGACCCTTAATGCTCATTAGAAAAACATGAATATTTCATTTATTCTCCTCAGCATGCCCTTTTCATTTCACTGAAAGTACATTAGAAACTCATGTGAAAGCTCACACTATTTCTGCTCAAAGTGTGGCCCAACCCAGCCACATCTTAATGACTTTCTCTTACCACACTGAAGAAATTCATGCCTTCTAAACCACTTCATTTAGTTGCCCCAATATGTTTTTGTATTTTGCTTTCTTTTTTTCCCCCTCCTGCCTTTAATTGACTGCTTTGTGTTCTTGACAGCTAAAGAACAGTTCAGTTCTACTAGGGAAGACCCCTCCTCAAACTCAAACCCCTTGGCCCTTAAGGCATTTTTGTGGAAGAAGCTGCCATGAAAGCAATTTGTTGTTGATCTAAGACCAAGAAATAAACACTT
This sequence comes from Leptocoma aspasia, assembly GCA_013399835.1. Taxonomy (NCBI): domain Eukaryota; kingdom Metazoa; phylum Chordata; class Aves; order Passeriformes; family Nectariniidae; genus Leptocoma; species Leptocoma aspasia. The sequence continues at coordinate 1,539,176 of VXAX01003646.1, forward strand.
TGTGTTCCATATATACGTATTCTGAGCTAGACTTGAAGTGTCACATAATTTTAACTTTGTATATAAACTGGAATGTTTCTCCCTGCAGCTTATACTTTTGCATTATGCATTTATGTAAAATGCATTTAGCCAGGAGTAATCCTTTGAAATTCTCATCTTTATTCCACAGGGGAAAATTATGGACTGGCTTCTACTTATACAAATCTAGAAACAGTTGTCTGAGTTACTATATAATTGAATTCCTTAATTTGAATCTAAACTATACTCCACTTTCTTCTTTTGTTTAAAGTTTGATTGATAGGTTTAAAATCATCCTGTAACTATTGTCTTTGATTAATACTTTCATTGAATGTATTTCCATTTGGTCTTTTCATAATTTTTTCCTGATTACACTGTGTGTGTTAATTTTAATTCTGCCTACTTTTTTCAAGATGCTACAGAATGACTTTTTTTCAGTCTCATTCTGTTGAACTTCAATTCCTTAAACACTCAACAGTTGCATTTGTTGCAACAGTTTCTCATTTATGACGACAACCTTTCCTCTGCAGGAAATATTTTCCTGAATTTAATGCTTACTCCATCTTTTTAGATGTTGCAGCATGTACTTTCACACTCCTAGTCCATTTGCCTACTTGTAATCTACCTTCCAAATTCATAGAATATTTGGTAAATAATCTCATAAGTTCTCAGTCTTTGCAAACACGGCAAAACAAAATGAAAGTGTCATATTTGTACACACCAGTAAAATATATATTGTTGTATCTGATTCTTCACAAAGAGATTTTCTAACTTTTCTGCGCAGCCAAGTTTCAGTAACTTCACATCTTTTGTGGAATCTTTTGTTAAAATGGAGCCATGAAGATACCTCCCCACTATTTCCCATGAGGACTTTTGCAAAGGCAGCCCCAGGTATTCAAGTCAAACCTGAGGGGAACAAGGACTATTGACAGGATCAGTGAAAACACTACTTTCAACATATGGTTTGCAAAGAGGAACTAGAAGTTCAGAAAACCCAGAAAGAATTATATTATTCTAGTTTTCTACATACCATTCCTATCTATTTCTTTCCACCAATTTATTCATATTCACTTCTTTTACTCCCTATCCAGCTATCCTCTGCTGTTCATGCACTCTGCCTCACTAACACCAGCACCTGCAGTTTAGACAGCTTGTTGATCCAATTTTGCCACAGGCAATTATTGGATTTCATTTTAGAAGTGGTCAACACCCACCAAAAATACTTTTGAAGAAATGCTATCCAAACATAAAGCAGCTAAAAATGCTTTCAGCTGATGCTCTCATATCTCCCATGATTTCAGGGATTTCAAAGCCACAGGGACAGGCATACCACTTTGTCTGTTCTTGTTATTACAGACATTAAGATATATTACTCAGCTAATATCATGTTTTTGAAGGTTTTCAGTATCAAGTAGTACTCATGCTTATTTTCATTTCAGTATTACTGATATAAGGAGAGAAGATTACTCCTTTTAAGGTGTACACAAAGTAAGTAATATGAGATTGTCTGGTCTTGGTTATAGCAGACATGGATCTATTCTGCATAAGCTGTAATGAGCAAGTGTTACAGTGAAGGCAGTGCTACTGTCACTGAGGGTGAATCCAAAAAGTGAGAAAATAAATCCATCTAACAAATTCATTGTGGTAGCAATGCCCCACAATATTATGTCTTCAAAATTGTGACCTTTCTCCCACCTTCTATTCCTTCCACTGTAGGTAGGCATGTCCTGCTCAGCTGCCTGTCTCCCCTGGGACTCAGCTACAAACACCCTCCTGGCCTTCCATGGCCACTGACAGTCAGTTTAAGCAGTGAGTAGGCGGCAGCAGCAGCATTTGCTTTATATTGTAACTGCCTTGCAAATATTATGGGGGACCGAGAGGGAAAGCTTACAAATATGGAAAAGGGGATGTGGTACAACCATTGAACCAAACCATGTAAAATACATAAGGCTCAGGAGAACAGGGCAGAAAAAAAATAGCAAAGAATATCCAAAGTTATTTTAAAAATTCATGGTCCTTCACTCGAGGGTCAGAATCATGAACAAACGCTCTCTAGGGCTACAGAGAGTCCCTAATATTTCTTCCACAGAAAATAGACACAACAATATCTAACAACAGCTATTATGGCTTCAAAAGGTACAGTCCCCTGAGGATCTCCTCTTGCTTTCAAAAAAATTAAACTATTTGATTTTCATTCCTGGCATTGTACAGTTCCTCAGTGTAATCTGCTCAGGAGTTGGGGCAAGTGACCTGTTTTATCTGAGTCACAGCCTAAATCAATTTCAATCCCACTGATATGATTTACTCCAAACTTCTCTTTTCACAGTACAGCTCAACAGCAGGTCTGAATGAAATTCTTTTTTATCAAACAGTCCAGGCAATTCGAAGTAAGGAAGCAAGCTTGTATCTACCAGTCTTAAAAAATCCTTCAGGTTCTAAGGTCTGTGGTCATGTAGCCTTATGGACTTAATGGAGCAGAAGATTTTCTGTAAAGTCATAAAATAAAGCACTTTATATATAAAGTACAGAAAACCTTCAACAAATTGCATCCCTCTTTATCTTCCATCTGTATAAGCTACAATATAATGCTCATTTCCATTTACTAAATGGATATGGCTATAATTTTTTTAAATGGTACGTGGTTTGTTTTTATTTTATCAGTGTGAGAAGTAGGAGTAATTTAATTGACATTAAAACAGCAGTGACTTGCTATCCAGCAAAACAAATTGTGCAGCCTATTCCTTGCATACTGCTTATTAGTTTCCTTGGTAACTTGTAATCATTTGCCTTTCTAAAACAGATGAGATGTCAACAAATATGTACTGTAATAGTGGTTTGATACATCAAAAACAAAAGTGCTGTAATGACAGCATAATAAATCTTAACATGAAAACTTAATGGCCACATTAGTGACATAATAACCATAGTCTCAGGTTCATGCTGCTCCCCATGGCATACTTTTGTTTCATAGCATGGTTGTGACATGCAGTAGTACATGAAGCACCTTCCAGTACATTCTCCAAAATCAACTCCAGACAAAACATTTAAAAGCAATCATTTTATGTACTAAAATCCCACAACTAAATGATGTCAGTTCTTCCCCGGGTGATGCTACTAATCAGACAAATCTTATTCTGATTCATTTTAGTCATAGAAGTTATGTCAACAAAGACAAAATCTTTATATGCTGACATAGATGAATTCCCGAAGTATGGCAAAAAGTTGTTTAATACCTCTACACATTTGTAACATGGTTCCTTTTCAAGGCAGCTATATTACAGAAGTCCAAAACAAACAAAAAACCACCAGAGTTTCTAAGTGGAGAATAGAGAAAGGGAGTGCCTTTATAATTTGGGAAGAGATAATGGTAAGTGATCTCCAGAATTTCAAAATGGAGTTCTACCAGCTGTTTGAATGATGTGCAGTAACTGATGTTCAGCAGAGGAAAAAAATAAAAAAGGAAAAAAGGATTAAGAAAAAAAGCTGTGAAGAAATGGAAGCTAAGGTAGACACCTACCTAGAACGTAGTAAGGCTTTTGGCACTATTTCTCTCAAAATTCTCCTGAAGAATCTGGCTGCTCAGGCCTTGAAGAGGTATACCTTTTGCTGGGTAAAAAACTGGCTGGCTGGCTGAGCTCAGAGAGTGGTTGTGAATGGAGTTACATCCAGTTGGCAGCTGGTAACAAATGTCCCTCAGATATCAGTACTGGGACTCGTTCTGATTATTTTATCGATGCAATGTCTGAACAAGGGGATCTGCAAACTGACTGCACTGTCAGTCAGTTTGCAGACATCACCAAGTTGGGCAGGAGTGTTGATCTACTGGAGGGTAGGAAGGCTGTGCAGAGGGATCTGGACAGGCTGCATCTATGGACCAATTGCATGAGGTTCAGCAATGTGAAGTTCTGGGTCCTGCACTTGGGTCACAACAACCCCAGCATCCCTGCAGGCTGGAGAAAGAATGACTGGAGAGCTGACTGGTAGAAAAAGACTTGGGGAGGGGCAGGGGCTAGTGGACCAGCCATCTGAACACAGGCCAGCATGTGCCCAGGTGGCCAAGAAAGCCAATAGCATCCTGGCCTGGATCAGGAATAGCGTGGCCAGCAGGACCAGGGCAGTGATCATCCCCTTGTACTTGGCACTGGTGAGGCTGCACCTCCCATCCCATGTTCAGCTCTGGGGCCCTCACTACAAAGCACCCTGAGGTGCTGCAGTGAGTCTAGGGAAGGGCAATGAACTGGTGGAGGGTCTGGAACACAAGAGTTATGAGGAGTGACTGAGGAAATGGGTTGTTTAGCCTGAAGAAAAGGAGGATCATGATGGAGACCTTATTACTCTTTACAACTAACTGAAAAAGTTTGTAGTCGTGACTGGAGTCAATCTCTTCTCCCAGGCAACCGGTGACAGGATGAGGAGAAACAGCCTCAACTTGCTCCAGGGTAGGTTTAAATTGGATATTAGCAAAAATTTCTTCACTGAAAGGGTTGTCAGGCATTGGCACAGGTTGCCCAATGAAGTGGTAGAGTCACCATTCCTGGAAGCATTAAAAAATTTGTATAGAACTGGCACACAGGGACATGTTTAATGCTGATCTTGGCAGTGGACTTTCCAGTGCTGGAGATTTTTAAAACTCACCTGGACAAAGCCCCAGACAACCTGATCTAACTTTGAAGATAGCGTTACTCTGAATTGGACTTGATGACCTACCGTGATCCAAATTAAATTATTCTATGATTCATGGTTGAATATTGGCAGCTGCAGCATAGATAGGCCTTTGGCATCTTTAGAATTAAGCGGCAGTTGAAGAGGGATTTTAGTTTGCAGTGATTATGTACGTACAGGGAGAAAAGTGTAACTATATGATGCCTATTGGGACCTATGTTTCAGTTTCCAAAACCTTAAGGGATTACTGTAGTTGTGCTGCCTTGTACACCTGCTGTGAAAACCATTGCAGTAGTCTGATGTTACAGCATTAGCAGCTGTAACTGAGATGATGAGGACAAAAGCGATTTCTAATCTCTCTAAGTGGCTAACTTCCACATGTTTATCTCAAAATTACCCTTACACCTTACAAATTGCACATCAGCATTTGAAAGAAGAAAAACATGACTGATCTACAGACCAGATACATGACTACATATCCAAATATCTTTCTCTTCTCCAAGATTTCAAGTAAGGCAGTGCTGGCATGGTTTTAGTGATGGACTAACTGTAGTTTGCAGAAACAAGTGGAACTAGGAAAGCTTCTAGTAACACAGCTAAACCAGGGAACATAGAATGAACAGAGAAAAATAAGTAATGAGGAAAGGAAGCTAAGGAAATATATTAATTCCAGGGAGACCACCACCAACGTCTGATGCGGTTAAGATAGGGCAATATTGGGCAGAAGCACATGCTTTTAAATAAATGGGGAAATAACAAGAACACCTTTCCAGAGCTAGTGGACATGCACTTTCACTAGCTTATTTAATCCATATTAAATAATTTGCCACCTTGCTTATCTGTGTTTTAAATCTCCATGTTGCCAAGAGTTTAGAGATTTGTGAGCCAAGTGTGACAAAAGCAAGAGTTCCCCAATATTTTCTCCGCCCCTGTGCACACACACAGATGAATTACACATCCACACGTGCCAGTCCCTCAAGGCTCATTTTTGAACACCCCTGGGAAGAAAATCTGTTATCTTTGACACCCTGGTCACTACCTCTGCTCTCTAACAGTACTTGTAGAGCAGAATATTTAACACTGTCAAAGTCTCTGGAGATTTAAGCAGCTAGGCCATAATAGTGGGATCCAAGATAAGGAGCTAAATATTTAGGAGGAGATCTGAGCAGAATTTTGGCAACCCATAAACAAACATTTTTGATCCCCAAAATTCTTTCTCTTTAGCTCGGCAAATGCTTGGATGATACAAGTGCGTGTGTTCCCTCCTGCAAGGTATCCTGGCCATAACAGGTGTATTGACAACTTGGATGCATATCTCATGCTAATCTATGCCCAATGCTTTTCCAGATTTCAGAATGCTAATTAAAAGAAATAGGGAAATTCAATAAGGTATAAAATATCAAAGTCAAAGCAGGAAGAAGCCGTACCATACACTGGCTAACTCAGCACCTCCTATCACTTACAAATTTTACAACCTAGTGTCTCTCTTGGGTATCAATAAGTGTACCCTAGTTGACATCTTGCTAGGAGCAGAGATGCTGCATTTTTAGCCCCCTTTTCTTTGGGTAGGCTCTTAATAAAACACTGTCTATCCCACAAAAAAATTTTCCTCCTACTGGCTTGAATGTTTTCCAGGACAATACCAGCAAAGAAATTTATCCTAGAGCAGTGCTGTCACCAGCATGGATTCTTTAGCTCTGTGATTTTGGGAGAGGGTAAAGAAAGATATGAACACAAACCAGGAAAATCTGGCTTAAGAGGATGGTAAGGAGTTTTAGGGGCAGCCAGAAAACTGGGATAAATTCTTCAGTGGACAGGGAGGTACATGATTATGCATGTAAACATTTTATTTCATGCTATTTGTATTGGAAATATTATTTGGGCGATACTACCAAATGGAAGTATTTTATTATTTATAGTGGATTGACCATGCTAGTCAGTGTATTACTTCAGCCCAGTAACTGGTGGTTACTCACTAGTTTCATGACAGTCCCATGTCTAAATAGAACCTTAGACCAGATCCTGTTCCCCATAGCACTTACTCAGAGCCAATTTTTAGTAGCAGAACAACCTTGAGAAATTCCCCAGCATCAGGAACAGTCATATAAAGCTGGATCTGCATGATGCCTTCACTAGACTAGGATTTCTCCACCATAACCTATCACAAAGTGTAACAGACTGAAACACAGTGAAGGTAAGAACACACTGACACAGCAATTCAGCTTTTATAGCTACAAGAGGATGTTCACGCTACCCAAAGCAGTATTGGGACACACAAGTCTGTGCTTTGGTCACACCAAGATATTTAGGCCAAATAAGGAAGATTCCATCCACCACATCTCAAAAGCTCAAGACAATTGGAATATCCTGATTCTATAAAATAGTATTAAGGTATTATTTCTTTCAGAATGACACAAAACTGTCAACAGCCACATAGTTTAGAAAATAAGAGGTTTTTGCATGAGGAAATGATTTAATCTATAGGAGCTTGATGTTAAAGCAGAGAAAAGTGGAAATAGCAGTACTAAGAAAATTTCACAGTCACTGTCTCTCTGGTAAGACAAGAGATATTTACAGTAAAATATGACCATTTTTAATGGGGGTCAGCTCTCTGACAATGATTTGAAAATAACACTTTCATTCCAAACCATGTGCAAGATCTCAGCCACCAAAAATTGCTATAGGCCTAGAAAAATAATGAGGCTATGCTTATTTGTAACAACTAAGAGTCTAGCTCCAAGCTTTCAAATAAAACAGCCTTAGCCTTTAGAAAAGAATGTAAAAGCCCCCTACAAAAAGTGAAAATGTAGTATTTCTATCCAAAAGCTCTGTGCAGTGGAAGGAAACACCTGACTTCTGATAAAGTTTTAGACAATTGTGATTTCTCAAATCAGGACTTTTTTCAGATGCTAACAGATAGGATAAACTCACCTAGGAGGGACTGAGTGGTGTTGGAAGTAGAGGAAGGCATAGCACTCTTCTCAGAAAACTTTTATAAGCCAAATATAATTTATACTTAAGATTTACTTCTACTGTCCTCAGCAAACTTCTACAATTGCTTCAGCCTTCTACTTCTTTATTTTAGCCTGATGATCCCATGCTGCAAATACTGGTGTTCACTGAAATGCTGGGTAGGGGGAGAAAGACTCAACCACCTTTGCTCTATCATTCTTTGTAATTGTGTGTAACGCTCAGTGACACCATTTCTGTTCCTGCCCTTTGATTCCCTTTTACTCTGTAATTTCTAGAGTCAAAATAATCTCTTCTAGTCTTTACAAAGTATGTGGTAACATTGCCAGGGCTCTGTGTGAATCCATCTCCTTCACTTGCCAAGGGTAAGCTGTCTGGGCTGCTCTGACATGGCATAGCCACGTAGCACAGGAGCAAACTGCTTGAGAACAGCTAAGGTGAGAGAAGGAGCTGAGAGAGACACTTTGCCTTGCTTGGGACACCTTGACTCGGGATCGGCATTTATCCCTTGTAGGAAGCCCTAGGTACACTGTAGGTGTGTCTGGCACTGCACCTTCTTCACCCTGCCTGCCTTGCTAATCCTGGCTGGTACCTGCCTCACCACAGACTGGCCTGGATAGACCTGGACTCTCACCTTAGGCACTGTTATCAGACCTCCTGCACACCTTGCAGTGGGTCTAGCCCCTTGCTGGGGGCCCTTGCCTGGTTGCCACCCTCGGCTCCCAGCACACCCGGTCCAGGGGAACAGCCCATTCTTCCTGCCCTTGCTAAAACAGAGTGGGTCCCTGGAGAGTTTTGGACACCTTAATTTTTGCTTAAAATTAAAAATCCAAACAAACCAAAATAAAACAAAACATGCAGACCTCCAAATACCCACAAAAAAAAAAAATCAAATTCAAAACTTTTACATTAATGTGCTTGATCTAATAAAACTTTCATTGCAAAAAAAAAATCTTCACTTTTAAGACTGAAACAAAACTTATTAATAAGGATATTTATGTTTTTTTCACATTCATCTTGCATATGGAAGACTCAGTTCCATCACTCTGCTCTACCATGTCCTGGACTTCACACTGGTTGTCCCCCACCCTGAACTAAAGAGCACCGTGCTTGCACGTGATGCGATTAATTTTACAATATTTGCTTAACTTTTTGATTAATTTCAGGCTCATATAGCACAGATGTCTACCTCTCATTTATCATCCAACGTTTCCTTTGCAGTCTGTGGGGAAAACAAGTACTTCCAGTCCACAAGTCATCTCATCCCATAGTAGACTTTTCATAGAGAACAGCTCAAAATCTTCATTTAGTGAAAGGTAATGAAGGAAGAGTACACATTTACACTATTGTGTATAATAATGAAGGAATCAACTCCCCTACCAATCAACCAGAGGTTGAGGAAATGCTTTAGTGCCTAACAGCTTTACCGAGGTCTTAGCACAAGCTTAGGTCTCCAGACAGTGTCAGATGAACTTGAATCTCATATCTCAGATGGCCAGTCTCTTCCATTCTTTCTCATGAAAATTTGTAAAAGCTTCTCAAGCTATGCTGGGATGTAATGAAAATAGCTTTTAAGACTTGTCTTCTGCCATAAAATGAAATTCTTATTTTATGAGCACAGAGAACCTTTAGATACCAATACAGTAAAAATAAATAAGAAATGGCCAGCCTGTAAAATGGCCAATTTGTAAAATGGCCAAATTAGTAACCATTCTCTGCATAGCTCTGAAACATGGATTTCCATTAACAGATGGCATAATCTATGAAGACTTTGAATTTAATTGTTCTTATACTTAAGACGTTCAAATTAAAGATAAAACAGTGGACTAAATAACTGTAAATCTACAAATGTTGCAGTATTTTTTTATGAGAAAGTCAGTCTGAATTGTATCTAACATTAATTAAGAAGTCAGAAATTAAAATTGGTTTGGCCTCAGTTGTAAGGAAAACAGAAGGCTTCCCTTTTTTGGCCAAAACATTTCAGATTATGTTTCTGCGCTACAGTTACACAAAGCTTTTAGTTCTGTAAAATATTTTGAACATGCTTAATTTGGAAGAATATTCTAAATCAACTGATAACATATTGAACATATTGCTGAATGTTGACTCATAGATTTTGGTTTTTTAGCAGGGAGAGGTTGTTTGGTTGCTGTGGTTTTGTTTGGGGTTTTTTTGGTTGATTGCAAAATATGGGATTGAGCGGAGAGTAAAAATGTGTCTGCGGTGTGGCACAGCATGACATTTATATCTATTTCCTCCTTAAAAGGTGCAAATCTGTGACTTCTTGGCAGAGGAAGGTTTGAAAAAGTAAAGACAAGCAGGTGTCAAGAGGCAATTTATTTACCTAATTATTAGCTAAAGCCTGAACTGAATGCTAAGTGTTAAGAATCAGACATCACAGACTAGTGCAGTAACTTCAGTAACGTCTGTATTTTATTGTTGAGCTTTGGAGCTCCACAGCTTACCTGAATGGTTTCTTCTTTTCTTGCATTACTGAATGGTACAGTCATGCAACATCTAGGCACTCCTACACTGAGGAACACAACTCACAGGATTCAGCAACCTCAGCAGAGAGGCTGAAATGAGTGAAGAGCTAAGAGGCCTTTATTTTGACTTCACCCCCTTATTCTCTTGCAGGGACTTAGTCACAGGTATCTGTCTCCCTATGGGATACTCTCCCTAAAGCCCCAAGTCAATTGTTGCCCAAAATAAAAGATGAGCAAGCCTTAAATGGTTGCTAAACTCTGCATGTTTTCACGAATTCAGTGAACTAGAGACATACTTTTTGCTTTCGGCACTGTTAAATATTTTCACTTATTTGTCAGATTTTTTTACAAGCCTGAACTATGCTTAGCAACTGATTGTGACAGATGTATTTTGACATGAGATTGTCTAGTAAAAATATATCGAATCCTATTTCAGCAAGAATATGACAAACTCTTCCAGCTGACATGCAGTGTCCAAAAAGCCACCACCAAACATATGTACTTACACTCAGATTTGGATCAATTTTCTTACTATTATTGTAAGTACATCTATACACATTTGTAAGTACATCTATATTGTAAGTACATCTATACACACATCTATATATTGTGCGAATATATAGATGAAATAGACCCTGGGCAAGATTCAGAAGGCTTTTTCCTATGACATGTCAATCCCCATGTTTTGTATATTTCTCTCCTCAACTTATCCAGTCATGAGTAAAGTTACTAACATATTTTGGAGTAACACACTAGTATGCTCAGATAGAAAAGGGAACAGATTTGCTGCCTAGGGCATTGTGCCCAGCTAGCTGCTGCCACAGCAAATGTGGCACAGAACCTCATTCATAACCAAGACAGAGCCCACCCAAGGATCACCTCAGTCTTTGTCTGCTTGACACCTTTTCTGTGTTTTAACATTTACAAGTATCTTTTAATTTACAGAGAATTTTCACTGGTGAGTTTATAGACATCAATTCAAGTATTTATGCTTGAAGACCTTCTTACCTTGAATAGCTTTCTCCTTTTCCTGATGGTTACCACCATTTCCATCCCATCGTAGAGGGAGCAGCAGGATCTCTTTCATGCTCAGCCTTCCATCCTTATTCCAACCATATACATTTTATTATATTATTTTCTCATCTCTCATGTCTTTTCTAAAAAGATTTAATTACACTTTATTGTGAATCAGTGTTATCAAAATACAAAGTTTTTATTCTGTGGTGGTATAATGCAGAATATACCCCAATTAAAATCTTTTATTTTATTTTTAACAGCTGTATCAAATCTGTAACTCATGGCCACAAATGGTAATACCTGTACGTTGTGCTCTTCAGTTGTCTACAGCTACTGAATGCTTAGAGCTAGTTGTTATTAGATTCTAAATACATGGTTGTCCCTTTCTTTCCTATTGAGTTACAGCTCCTTTTTATTGTATCAGTTCTCAAGGTCATTCTATTCTTTCTGGAAAACACCATGTTCCTTTTTCAATTGATGATAGCTTCTAATATGTGTTATCAAAGAATTTCAAGAGCACATGTTTTATTTTTCTGTGTGCAAAATCACCAGTGAAGCCAGATGCAACTTAAAACTGCCTTCTACTTTCTCTCCCCAGCCTAACAATTCTCCTTACACTATAACCCATGCAGACTTTAGTTAGTTTCTTCCAAAATTACTTGAATTGCCATACTACCAATTTAATAATTTTTATGGATCACAGTCCCAAATACCTAAGCAAATCTGGAACAACTAATCTACAATTACCTAATGAAGAAATTACTAAAATTTTAATAATTTTGTTTCCTCTAGCTTACCTTTGAGAAGATTCAGCTATAGTCTAACCCACCACCTTTTTCCACATGGTTGATAACTCTGACCTTTAAAAAGCCCTCAGGCAGTTATCAGGTGTTTTAAATAGTAAGGTATAATTGCCCCAGTCACCTCCCTCCACCCTTTTTTTAATAGGAGATATTATATTGACTATTTATCAGTCAAAACTACTATTACAAACTACCAGACCATGTAATTTTACTCTTGGACTTATAAAAGTGTCATCTAAATTTACAGTGTTTTTGAAGTGTGAATGGATCAGGGCCAGTTTTTGTAAAAGTGTTGGTACTTGATGGTACTACTGACAGTAAATTAGTACCCAGTAATTTAACTGTGCCTTGTATTGCTAAATGAAGGGCTTATGCTGGTTATCTGTAAGCACTAGGAAGAATATTTCATTACCCTGCTAAATAACTTGGTCTCCGGTTTGAAATCTTTCACTGCAATGTTGGAGATTGTCCATAGCTGGAAGAACATTGCTCAAGAATACCAAAAAACTTCTCCAGTTCTCAATAGTTGCAGTGTATTTGGCAGGGTTAAGCTTGTTCTCACACTTGGATTCAGAAAGAACCCCCCAAGATTTAATTTCCAGAATTATTACCCTCTCTGGCACTTACTGTTGGACTAACTTGGATGTTCTCCTGAAGGTTATTTGACACATCATGTAATGTGTGTGCTCTTTATCTCCACTGCTTTCACTGGGTCCTGGTAGGTTTTGAGGTTTTTTATCCAATTTGAAGAGTTTAATGAGTTGGTGGCAGAGAGTATATGATTTGCATACTGCTGTGGATTAAATATCTATTGCATGGGACAGTGATCCATTGCATCCTGTCTCAAAGAGAAGAACTGAAGAGTTTCTGAAGTATTTACTGCCACTATGAAGATCCTGACAGTTAGGTGGAACATGGGTATCAATAAAACATGAAAGGCTAACTTTTTTTTTTCCCCTACTGCTTTTCACAGCTGTATAAGGAGGTGAAAAAAGCTCCAAGTTTTATTCCAAGAATTCACTTGCCATGAAAAATACCCCAGTGGAGAACAGAGAACCTTACACAGCTAGGGAGAAGGCTTAATTATAGCACAGCAAACAAAATTGGCTTCAGTGCTCACCATTTAAAGCAGCCAATACCGTAATGAGGGGCTTAATGCAGGACTCCAGCCACATGGTTTAATTATGCCACTGAAGGGGATAAGGGGTACTGTATTATAACCCATATTATGCAGGCCGTAAGTGGGTGTTACGGTTTTCCTTTTCCTCTTAAATGCTCCTTGCAGTGTCCCATGCTGCTGAGGGAGTCACAAAATGTGATTTAGCAAAAGGATTGGAGGGAAGTAAATCTGTGTGTATGCAGAGAGGCAATACATGTGCAGGCATTTGTTGACTACATGGTGGCTTTAGTGTGAGTCATTGGATAAAGAGCTACAGCTGTTTCCATCTCCTTTCTAAAACTATAAAAACTGTAGAAGAAGAAGAAAGAAACAGGCATTTTCTCTTTGATTGTCATAGATTTCAGCAAACTGGTAGGACTTGAGCAACTGCAGGAAGAAAAAAAAGTGACCCAACTTGAGGCTCATTTTCATTTTTAATTCCTGGGTTCTCCTTTGGGGTACCAAAACTGACATGAATAGTTTTATTCCAATGGAAAAACCAGATTCAGGCAGCAGTTTGACTGGCAATAATACCATGGCAAGTCTACATTGAAAAGGAAAGGAAAGGAAAGATTGTCTGAAGGAAAGATTACACTTTTGGGAGGGGGGTCTTGGTGGGGATCATCCCCCACACTGAAGCATGGGTTAAAAATCCTCAAATAAAGACTTTTTTCAAATTTACATATTCTGTGTTATAAATACAACAGAATGACCACATTAAGAACCTCTGCCTCTCCCCATCAAGCCACCAGAGAGTTTTGAGAGAGGTCAAACAGGCTATTACAAAGTCACAGCTTTGCCTATATTCTCTCATCTCCCACTCTGTTGTGCCCCAAACAAACATCTGCACTTGACAGATTGTGTTTCGAACTGACAGTTTTCACCTGATACATGTCTCAATAAGAACAGGTCCCATGGTAAATGCCAGCCACGAGCCACAGGCAGAGAAAGGGCTGACATTGTTAACAAATGCTGAAGGCATTTGTAGTGAGAAAATGGTTTGTAAGTTTTATCCCTTTTTATATTGCTTTTGCACTCAGAAATACATAGATGTTTTTACCGAACATAAGAAATAACATTTAAATTTGATTAAACCTTTGAAGGATCCCAAAAGATGAATATTTCAGGAAAGTATGAAAAGATAAAGAGCTGTCTGTGTCACAAAACTCTAGATTAGGTAAAGAGCACTGTAGTATAGACATTGTCTCTTCACAATATTTTACCATTACTGTGGCTCTGCTGCTTTGAATTCTTTATTCAATTTATTGACTCTGATCAAATGGCTCAACAGGGACATTGATGATTACATACTTCTTAAATATATACTCAGTTTTATGGATTCTGTTCATTCATATGAGAGACAAGACAATAAATAAATAAACATAGAAGAAAAAATTAAATTGTAATAAAAGCAAAAAGTATGGACATCCTTTCCGGAGACTCAGGTGCTGACAAAATGCAGTGATATCTTGGCTGGTGTGAACACACCTGAAGACATGGAGTCCCAAGGAAAATTATTGTGTCCTTCAATTGAGTGTCCAATACGTATGCAATGAATATTATTAATTATGCTTGTTTCTAATCATGGGTGTCAAACCCTCGATTTCTGCTGTGAACAGGAAAAATGTCAGTGTATTGACAGTGTGCCTAGTGTGAAGACCATTGCTACAATGTCACTGTGGCATCCAAAGAATGTCTTCTGAGTTCTTTCTCATCAAAATTATTTTAAAGTTAAGATCTCACGATCTTCAAGGTCCCAATTCTTTTATCCAGGAACTCTTCAATATCCCAGCTTGTTCATACCTCAGAAGTTCCGTTTAAGAACATTGCACAAGGAAAAAGGGGTCAACTTAGTTCACCAATTTCTTTACATTGACTCTTTCAATTCTTCTTATTTCACCACCCAAGCATTGTCCCAGCATGAAGCTGACCACATGAACCAGGCAGCCACTAATCATGTTTCATGCTCAGCCAAGTTTCTTTATCAAAGTATCAATACTGAATCAGAGTTGAATGACACCTAATTGCAGTACACAGCATGACTGCAGAAGGCCTCGTCCACTAAGAGCAAAAAATTGCCTCTATTGAAATCAAAGATTTTTGCAACTGTTATCAGGAGTCCCAAAGTTGAGAGCGTTATGGTTTTCATACCATTGTTAATTTTGGTCTGGAGCACAGACTCTTTCAGCTGCTGACATTTCAGGTCAGGCCATGTAATAATCATCGTCCAGATAGTTACATTTACTCCAAAATGGTCCTGAATTTTAATAAACCTGTAGAAGTGAGAGGCCATAAAGCTCTCGTCCTTGGCTAAACCCTCCACTGTGTGTTTGAGATTTCAGCTAGTTTAAGATAGGATTTATCAGTATTACTGTTTCTGTTAGTCACGTACCGAATTCCAGCACAGAAGATGCATTGGCACTGAAGGAATGGCACTTAGAGACAAACAGTGAGAACAGGAGAAGATGTGATGTCAAAAAAATACTGAACATTTTACATAGTATACGCTCACATTTTCATATGCATCTTGATAAATAGGAAGTCCATTCTTATTTTCTTGGGAGCTTTGGGAGTTTAGAGCCTTGAAGCTTGAACTGTGCTGAAGTCAGTTTTAGACATCAAAATTCAGACAGCTGTTAGTAAAGAGACCAGACTTCTTATTGTGAGTTAACCCCAAAACCAGGACGCTTCTAAAGTGGTCTAAGTTCTGATTTCACGTATTTTCAAAAAGATTTGTGCAACCAAATAATTTGAGCGTCTGTGCTTCATATCTACCCAAAATTATGTTACATTTGTGAAAACCTTTTTAGGTCTTCCTCCTTAGTGTTGGTCTAGTGTTCATAAAATGATGTTTATTTCTGCTAAAAAAAGATACCAAGTTAGAAATTCCCCAGAATGTTTTGAAGATACTCTAAAAACTATGTGTTTACTGGGAGTAAAAGGCAGAAACAGGGCCTCCTAAGCAGCATGTTTTCACTTTTCAGGGAATATGGGGCCAATACTCTACTGTATCTTTGGCAATTAAGATAGAAGTGACTAAAGGCAGGTCCATTCAGTTATGGTATTCTGCATGTAAATGGAAAATAATGAAGTGAGACATTAAATTTACCAACAGCATCTTTGCATTGATTCAACATCTAGAAAGTCTTTTAAACTTTTAAAATGTAGAGCCAATTGTAAAATTTCAGTATTAAAATGACAGATGTAATTCTTCTAGTTATATTAACTTTATTTAGCTATTCTTAATTTAATATAATTTATCTTAAAATAAAGTTGTATATTTTTCAAATACAATATTTCTTGACATGGTCAGTCCTTTTTGTTTTCATTTTAGATCATATTTATACCATTTGCTTACTGACCTCTCACATCAGCTTTTACAGCAGTTTTCAAGAAGGTAACTGATTTCACGGTTCAGAGCAATGACGAGCCATCAGAACAAAGGTTTGAAGCCATAGGTAGTTGGAAAAATGCAGATAGCATAAAAATATAAATATATATATATATATACCTCCCATAAAAATACCATCTCTTCGGGTCAGAACAGAATAGTTACTCTTTAACACTTTGAATAGAACTTAAGAAACATCCCTGAACCTGATTGCTTTTCTGAGTTCATTACCCAGCCACTTCCCTGCAGGCTGATTTCACACTCTTATTCCAGTGAGTGACTGTGTCTTGGATGAAATGATCTGCTTCCTTGTGCTTTAGGCTTCCTCTTGGCCCTGGAGTGTTACGGTAATATGAAATATGATGGCGTTTTTTTCTTTAATAGTGCTCTCCACACTGGATGCATTGACAAGAAGGTCTTCTGTTTGCTACCTACTCTGTCATCTGCTGTGGACATACCCTTGACCAGAACTTCTCTTTGCCCCATTAGATTGCTGTGCCAGTATATTCCTTGACACACACACACACACACACACATATATATATATATAATAGAACTGTTGTGCTGATGTCCTGGGTATGTTGGCTTGTTACTGACCGAGAAGGGGGTGGAGCAGCAAGGCACAGAAAATCCACTATACATTCTAACATTTAGGCTTTATCCTTTATTAGGTAGTGAGTAAGAGACAAAAAGAACTGAGTTTGTTGTTTACAGCTGAACTTTAAAAGAGACTTGTGTGAACAAAAACTTGTTCCATAGAGCACTGTGACAAAAGAGGTCCAAGAAAACTGAAGGTGTCATTGCAAATTAACTGATGTAAGTAGTTGGAATGACACTCTTTTTATTTCTAGCAAAATTTGTATGAACTCTGCCCTTAGTACTGTGCCTCCATACATGCCACAGGCCACGTTTTGGCAAGGATCAGCCTGTTGATTTTGATGGCATCACAACATGGCAGGATGTACAGCAGGTGTCCATGCACCAGAAGGCTGTGCATAAGAGCCTTCAGGATATTTGTCTATCTCCCATTTTCCCATCTGCCTGCTTCCTCATGGGGAAAAGACAGTCTGCCCAGATCTTCTACCTTCTCAAAATGTGAGTACTTCTCTGCTCCTTTAGCAAGATCTTACTTACACAGGCTCTTACAAAAGGCTCTGGAAACAAGTGGTGGTTCATGAAGCACAGCTTGAAAGCTGCTGCCCTTTTCAAGGAGGAATCTGAGTGCAGCTGGTGATGGCACTACAGCTTCTGCAAACAGATGGAAGGTTGAAAGCAGGCTTAAAAGACCAAGTCCACTGAATCTTACTACCTCATTTTCCCAAATAAAATGAAACATTTTCTAAATTGAGTGTGAGGAGCAGGTTTTGAAGGCTGGCTTATTTACTGCTTCTTTACTGGGAGCTGTAGAGTAGAGAGCCCTTTTAAATGTCAGCCCCTAGTTATTTAGATGTCTAAACTTGGCTTCAGGAACTTACTCATACTGTTTTTTTGAAAGTTAGGCCAAAGCAATCCAGCTGGTAATTAGCCCTGGAATAACCATCATGTCTTTTTCATGGCTACATAGGTGTGAATTAAATATAAACAAAAGCTCATTTCATTTCAAGGCACAAACGTTTGCAAATAAACTGGATGAAATACAAATACATAATATAGAACTTATTTTAATTCTTCTAGATAAATAAATGCATCTCTTTGGAATTCTTTGGACACAGATATCCATGGAACCTCTTCTTTCTCTATCTTTATATATTTTTTATAAAATCTAAATGCGGAGAGGTTTAAAAAATGGCAAAGACGAATGTACATGGAAGGCTCACTGATGAACTGCAAGTCAAAAGTGCTGTATATTCCCATCCTCTATATCTCCCACCTGTCTGCATTAACCACAAGTAGCATTATATAGCAACCACGTGGTCAATATTTTGCATTTCTGCCTTTTAATAAAATCTTTCAAATAATTTCCCCATCTAAACTTAAATTATGCTTTTAAATTTTATTCTGCCTAAATGTACGGTAGGCATTTCACTTAGCTACACATCAGAGTGGTTGTGTGTGACTCAGCAGCACACTCCATAGTATTAATAGATACTTTCCAGCTCCCTATGGGAAAAAGCAGGCAGCAAGGATCAGATTCAAGAAGTCTATTTTTTTCTCTGTTGTTTACTTACCACTTAATGACCCACATGTGAAATCAATGGTTATATAATTATTTTATATAGTAGATTTTCTGTTTATAAGTTATTTTTCTTACTCTAACATATATACAATATATCTATATATACCCCTGATAAATCTTACTTTAAAGGGACACAGTCAACCCCTTTAAGCCTCACAGTAAATACATAAGGCTTTAAGCTGTCCATACTTAACGGTCAGCTACAGAATTCAAGGGTCCCTTGAGATCCTAAAAGTTGTATTTGTTCCAAACCCATGATGTGCAGTTATCTCGTAATATGTATCTCATGTGTCACTGTTTACATTTTATAGGTATATTAAGACATTTTATATCACATCAGTAGGAAATAAAACAAGGGAATAAGTCTGTTGCTAAGACGAAGCCTATTGCAAAAAATATTACCTGTATCTACAGACACTCCCACTGGTGTGATACAAAATGAATATGTGCCATTCTTGGGATGAAATTCTGGCTACACTGCAGTCAGAGGGAAATTTAAACTGCCTTAAATGAGACCAGGATTTCTCTCCTGTTTTTCATTTGTCAGTAATGAGACTGCGTAAGCAATTTGTGTCTTCCCTCTGCTCAACATTGAAGTGTCAGGCCTGTTTCATGACGAGAGCTTATTTTTTGTTTTCCATTGTCATGTCTTAAACATTGATCTATCCTGTATGTGTTACACTTTTTGAATAAACACAGAGTGTACACATACATTCTTAGTGAAATAAATGTTTGACCCATTCTGTGTACAGTATCTGAATTATTTTTTCCCCACTAGATCTTCTTTATCACTTTCTTTGCCCTAACCTAGATTATTTTCATTCTTCTGTGAGTGAGGAAAACTTTGCTCACCAGGAACAGCTCCACGTTATTGTAATAATTTTTGACTACTTACCAAAGTGACATAATTTTGTTCATTTTATCATTTGCAACTCAGTTAGAAACCTAGTGGCATAGATAGAGACACAATACTACTGTTTTACAAGACATCTATTGTATCTACTTTTGTTCAGATAAATACCCAGTAACTGCTGATTTGGCAGGAGGATTGGTAAGGGTACTACTATTCACAGTGTTTCTTTTTTTTTTCCTTCTTCTTTAATCTACAGAATAAAGTATTTTATATACATTGGAATCAGTTAATGCCCTTTAGACAAATTTGTAAGTTGTTTCATAAAGCAGGAAAGACATTGCAGGGAAATATGTGCCAAAATGCACAGTCAAAAGGCTTTATAAGTTTTATATGTCACTACAAGTCAATGCTGGAGATCATTCTAAAACGATCAATGCTCAAGAGAAATGTTCTCATCTGGAGAAAATACTGCCCATTCCCTCTTTCAGAATTTGTTCAGTTCTGGCTATCAAAAGTTCTGGCTCTTCATATATACTTTAAACTATAAATAAACACTGCATAGTTCAATGCTCTTGATTTTCTTTTTTTTTTTT